>SJYT01025137.1:230449-254815 GCA_006410635.1 Cephalophus harveyi | reverse complement strand
GCAAAAGGAAACTCTATCTTAATAAAAGTATCAACCAAAATCCCATCAGACTCTACAGTAAAAGCTTAGGAAAACTGTTTTTAAAATCAGAAACAAACAAAAATGATGCTAACAATCACCACTTCTATTCAAAATTTAATTGGCAGTCTTCACCCATAAAGAAAGAAAAAAAGCAAATAAATATTGGTCATAAAGGAGATTAAAAGAAGCAAGGGAATCCACAGCCAATTTATTAAAATTGATAATTTTAAAACTATAGCTAGGTACTTAAATATAATACCAAAATTAAAAATAAATAATTGCTTTGCCAAAATATTAAAAACAACTGTCAGATAAATCTAACAAAAAAGATACATGGAGAAAATGACAAATCTTTATTTGATGGCACTAAGAAAGGTAAAAGTAAAGAACTTTTAGTAGGTATAGTCAATATTTTAAATAATTTTCCCCAAATTCATCCATAAAACTTAATGCCATTGGAGTCTACATTAAACAAATATGAACAGGTAATTCAAAGAGAAACAAGAATGAAAAGTAAGCAAAAAAAAAAAAAAAACTGTATCCAGGAGATGTTAGTGTTTATTTACCAACAAATAAAAACCACAAAGGGATACCAATGTGCACAGATCACACTGAAAACAACGGAAGGCAGACACCACTGGAAGTTTCCACGCATAAGGGGCAGCTAGCCGCGTCATGCGTTTGTGAAAATGTAAACTGCTGCAACTACTTTGGAAAAGAAGTTGGCGTTGTCTTGTAAAGCTGAAGGAATATATTGTTTGTTTATTTATTTATTTATTTTTTTACTCACCTGAATTTTATTTTATTTTTTTAAAATTTTATTTTTACTTTATTTTACTTTACAATACCGTATTGGTTTTGCCATACATTGACATGAATCCACCATGGGTATATACGAGCTCCCAATCCTGAATCCCCCTCTCACCTCCCACCCCATATCATCTCTCTGGATCATCCTCGTGTACCAGCCCCAAGCATCCTGTATCCTGTATACATAGGCTGGTACTTCATTCTTACATGATAGTATACATGTTTCAATGCCATTCTCCCAAATCATCCCACCCTCTCCCTCTCCCACAGAGTCCAAAAGTCCGTTCTATACATCTGTGTCTCTTTTGCTGTCTCGCACACAGGTCATCATTGCCATCTTTCTAAATTCCATATATATGTGTCAGTATACTGTATTGGTGTTTTTCTTTCTGGCTTACTTCACTCTGTATAATAGGCTCCGGTTTCATCCATCTCATTAGAACTGATTCAAATGAATGCTTTTTAATGGCTGAGTAATACTCCATTGTGTATATGTACCACAGCTTTCTTATCCATTCATCTGCTGATGGACATCTAGGTTGTTTCCATGTCCTGGCTATTATAAACAGTGCTGCAATGAACATTGGGGTACATGTGTCTCTTTCAATTCTGGTTTCCTCGGTGTGTATGCCCAGCAGTGGGATTGCTGGATCATTGTAATATTTACATAAGTGAATGGTACAGATGAGCGACAGTAAATACGCCATAGAGAGTGGCAACCCACTCCAGTATTCTTTCCTGGAGAGCCCCATGGACAGAGGAGCCTGTCAGGCTGCAGTCTATGCAGTGGCAAAGAGCCAGAGAAGACTCAGCGACTACACTGTTGCTGCTATCACACACAAACGGCTTCCCAGCTGGCTCAGTGGGCAAAGAACCTGCCTGGGGCCCGGGAGACACAGGAGACGTGGCTTTGATCCCTGGGTCCAGAAGATCCTCTGGAGAAGGAAATGGGAATTTTGACTGAAACTACCATGCACAGAGCAGCCTGGCAGACTACAGTCCAAAGGGTTGTCAAGAGTTGGGCATGACTCAGTGACTACACACAACACCAGAAGCACATCACATCTAAATAGAGACAGATCTGAAAACACATCATTGACTGGAAAAACAAATTTCAATAAGGTAACTATGGTTTGACACCCATAATATGAAGTCAAACACACATACTCACAATATATGGTTTATGGAAATATAAAAATATATGATGAAAGCATAATGGTTGAAGAACATGATAAAAATAAAAAATAGAAGAATGGTTATCATTGGCAGAAATGTATCTCACTATATTTACAAGAGAAAGAAGAGGGAAAATATGATCATATCAATAGATGCAGAAAAAACATCTGATAAATTTTAACTCCCATTCATGATGAAATCTGTCAATAAACTAGAAATAAAAGGGAAACTTTCTCAACCTAATAAAAGGCAATGATGAAAATCTAACCAAACCCTACCATTTCTATTGAACAGTATTTATAGAGAATTCAACAAGTGTAATAAAGCAAGAAAAAGTTAAATAAATTGCAAATAAATTAGAAAATGTTAAACTGTCTTATTTACAGAGAATGAAATAATAAATATAGAAAATTTCTAAGAAATCTACAAAACTTGCTGCAACTAATACGTGAATTTATCTGTATGGTTAAGATGGGAAAATTAACATATAAAAATCAACTGCATTTTATATACTAGCAACACTAATTGAAAATATAATGTAAGTAATATTATCATCCAAAAAAGCAATGGCACCCCACTCCAGTACTCTTGCCTGGAAAATCCCATGGATGGAGGAGCCTGGTGGACTGCAGTCCATGGAGTCACTAAGAGTCGGACACGACTGATCGACTTCACTTTCACTTTTCACCTTCATGCATTGGAGAAGGAAATGGCAACCCACTCCAGTATTCTTGCCTGGAGAATCCCAGGGATGGGGGAGCCTGGTGGGCTGCCGTCTATGGGGTCGCACAGAGTCGGACACGACTGAAGTGACTTAGCAGCAGCAGCAGTAGCAGTAGCAGCAGCAGCAATAGTATCATCAACTACAACCCAGCACTCGCCATTGGAGCTTGCCAACTACCTCTGCAAGGATTAAATAATGTGCTGCCTCAGCTGTTCATTTTCCATAACCTCTGAAAGGAGTTCAGGGTGGAGAGCAGAAATGAGGCACTCTGTGCTCTGGGAAAAACTGGCAGGACAGGTCTTCAGACAGTTAGATATTTTCAGGAGGCAATGTTATGAGCACAATTCTTGTATCTGTTCATATCTAGAAAAGCAAATAAAATCTTTCATGATGACAATTGCTCCTCATGGTTAATAGGAGGAGCAGTTGTGTCCGACTCTTTGCGACCCCATGGAAAATAGCCTGCCAGACTCCTCTGTCCATAGAATTCTCTAGGCAAGAACACTGGAGTGGATTGCCATTTCCTTCTCCAAGGGATCTTCTTGACCCAAGGTTTGAACCTGAGTTTCCTGCATTACAGGCAGATTCTTTACCATCTGAGCCACAGGGGAAGCCCAGCAATAATGTTCAGCAAAAATTTATGTGGTTGACTGCATGGACACCCCCTTTACCAAAATCACATAATATTGACCTTCCACCCTATCTCTTTGGGGAAGTTTTTCAGAGTTATCTGAAATGCTGTCTCCAGGGCTGTAGTCCTCATTTTGCCACAAATAAAATTTAACTCCTAACTCTCATATTGTTCATGTTTCTTTAAGTCAGTACTATTGGTAGTGCCATCAAGAAAATATAAAGCATTTAGGGGTAAACTTGCCATAAAGTAATCAAGATAGTAAGTGAAGTGAAGTCGCTCAGTCGTGTCCAACTCTTTGCGACCCCGTGGACTGTTGCGCACCAGGCTCCTCCATCCATGGGATTCTCCGGGCAAGAATACTGGAGTGGGGTGCCATTTCCTCCTCCAGGGGATCTTCCTGACCCAGGGATCGAATCCAGGTCTCCTGTGGCTTCTGCTTTGGTAAGCTGTTTTTTTTTTTTTTTTTTTTTTTTTTACTGCTGAGCCACCAGGGAACCATTGATATCCACATGGAAAAATCTGAATCTCAGCATATAACTTTCATACAGTAATGAACTCAAAATGAAACACAGGACTAAAAGTAAAAACTAAAATTATAAAACTTCTAGATGCAAACATAGGAGGAAATTTTTCAAGCCTACACCATCAACAAAATTAACCATAATAGAAAAAGTTGTTAGGTTTCATTTAAATTAAAACCTTTTCCTCTTTGAAAGACACCACTTGAAAAACTATAGGAAGCTATAGAAGAGGAGCAATTACTGACAAAAGATATATCTGATAAAGAATTATATCCAAAATAAAAAAAAAACTTCCAAACCCGCAATAAAAACACAATTGACTCTAATAAATGGGGTAAACTCTTGAAAAGAAATCCCACCAAAAAGTTTTAGAGATGGCAAATAGCATATGAAAAGATGCTCAGTAGACTCAGTCATCAGGGAAAAGCTAATTATAAACATAATAAGATGTCTCAGTATACACATTAGCAAGAAAATTAAAAAGGCTGATGATGGTAAATGCTGGTGAGATAAGGGATAACTTAAATTTTCACATCATTGCCGGTAGGAGTGCAAAATGATCCAGTCATTAGAAAATCATTAGGCAGCTTAGGGGTTAAACATAAATGACCATATAAACCTCAACCATTCCATTCCTAGATACTTACCCAAGCAGAATGAAAATAGATGTCCACATGAAAACTGGTACCACAACAGCTTTATACGGATGCAATCCAAATGCTTGGCAACCAGAGGATGGATAGACACAACGTAGCCTATCTATGCAATAGAGTACTATTTCATAACAAAAAGCAGCAAGCTACTAAAACATGTAATAGCTGGATCAGTCTCCACGGATGAAGCATGATGCTGAGTGAAAACGGTCAGATATAAACACTGCATGTTTTCATTCATATAAAATCTCGAAAATGCAAACCAACCTCTTTGGCAGAAGGCAGATTAGCAGTTGTCTGTCAACAGCCAGGAGTGGAGGCAAGGATAGATTTCAAAGAGGAAGACAAAAAAAGTAAAATGTAAATGTATTGTTGTATGCATCTTACTCATCACATGTGCACTTAAAATGGATACTCTTTATTATATATATATTATACTGTAATAAGTTTGACAAAGGGCATCATTAAGGAAATGAAAAGGCACTCACTGACTGGTAAAAATATTTCTAACATATAAAGGTAATTACAATTTATTTATATATAAATATTATAGAATATATAAGCATATATATTAGAAATACACAGTACATATATATAATAAGTATATGTATTTCTAATATGAGGCGAGGCGAAGTCACTCAGTCGTGTCCGACTCTTTGTGACCCCGTGGACTGTAACCTACTAGGCTTCTCCGCCCATGGGATTCTCCAGGCAAGAATACTGGAGTGGATTGCCATTTCCTTCTCCAGTATTTCTAATATATATCATATATAAATTATATATGCACATATGTCTATATTATTTATATTTATATATGCTATAGAAAATATATATTATAGGAATGATTTATCACATATATATATATACACAAAAATCTTGTATCTGAAATATATGAAGGAAACTTTTAATTCCATGATAAAAAGACAAGCTAATTTGAAAATAGAATGGACAAAAGATGTCAACAGATGAGTTACAAAGAGTATATAGGAATGAATGACCAATAAGTACAAGAAAAGATGATCAGCAGCATTGATCCTTCTGGAATACATTTTAAAATCACAGTAGCTAAAACAAAACAATCAAAAACAAAACCACTAAACTTAACTTACCTAGTGGATATGCATTAAATAAAACATTCATGCATTTCTGGTATGAATGTAACATAGTAAAAATTGCTTTGGAAATGCTAGGAATTTAGACCTGTATACAACAATTTTTACATACAACCCAACAACTTCTTGTCTACTCATACAAGAGAAATAACAGCAAACATCCACATGAAGCATATGCTCATACTTGTACATAAATATATTTTTAGTAGTTATATTAGCAACTAAATATAATGGAAGCAATTCAACTGTCTCTCAACAGGAGGGTGGGTATGCAAATTGTGGTAAACAATGCAATACTGCTCAGAGCTAAACAGTAACTTCCTACATACACATGATACAACATAAATAAATCTCAAAATTATTGCTGTGCAAAAAAGTCAGAGACACCAAGTACATATACAATGCAGGATTATATTTATATGACATTTTAGAACATTTAAGACTAATCTTTAGTGACAGCTTATATTGGTTATTTGGGGCATGGGGTGAAGAGAATGGCCATTGATTGCAAAAGAGCACATGGGAACATTTTGGAAGTAATGAACATGATCTTTATTTAGATTATAGATATATATACTTGTCAATATATACTCTTGGAGGGCACAAACAGAACCTTGTGTGCACCAGGACCCAGGAGAAAGGAGCAGTGACCCCACAAGAGACTGACCCAGACTTGCCCATGAGTGTCCAGGAATGTCAGGGACCTTGTGAAGGAGCTCGCCATTCTCTTCATTACCAGAGTTTGGCCTCAGGTCAAACAACAGGGAGGGAACACAGCCCCGCCCATCAAAAGAAATTGGATTAAAGATTTACTGAGCATGGCCCCACCTATCAGAACAAGACTCAGTTTCCCCCTCAGTCATCTCTCCCATCAGAAAGATTCCATAAGCCTCTTATCCTTCTCCATCAGAGGTCAGACAGACTGAAAACCACAATCACAGAAAACTAACCAATCTGATTACATGGACCACAGCCTTGTCTAACTCAATGAAATGATGAGCTATGCTGTGTAAGGCCACCCAAGACAGATGGGTCATGGTGGAGATTTCTGACAAAATATGGTCCACTTGAGAAGGGACTAGCAAACCACTTCAGAATTCTTGCCTTGAAAACCCCATGAACAGTATGAAAAGATGAAAAGATTTAACACTGAAAGATGAACCCCCAAGACTGGTAGGTGCCCAATATGCTACTGGAGATCAGTGGAGAAATAACTCCAGAAAGAATGAAGAGATGGAGCCAAAGCAAAAGAAACACCCCGTTGTTGATGTGACTGGTGATGGAAGTAAAGTCCCATGCTGTAAAGACCAGTATTATATAGGAATCTGAAATGTTCAGGTCCATGAATCAAGGCAAATTGGTAGTGGTCAAACAGAAGATGGCAGGAGTGAACATTGACATTTTAGGAATCAGTGAACTAAAATGGACTGGAATGGGAGAATTTAACTCAGATAACCACTATATCTACTACTGTGGGAAAGAATCCCTTAGAAGAAATGGAGTAGCCATCATAGTCAACAAAAGAGTCCGAAATGCAGTACTTGGATGCAGTCTCAAAAATGACAGAATGATCTCTGTTCGTTTCCAAGGGAAACCATTCAATATCACAGTAATCCAAGTCTATGCCCTGACCAGTAATGTTGAAGAAGCTGACGTTGAACAGACCTATGTGGACCTACACGGCCTTCGAGAACTAACACCCAAAAAAGATATCCTTTTCCTTATAGGGGACTGGAACGCAAACATAGGAAGTCAAGAAATACCAGGCAAATTTGGCTTTGGAGTACGGAATGAAGCAGAGCAAAGGCTAACAGAGTTTTGCCAAGAGAATGCACTGGTCATAGCAAACACACTCTTCCAACAACACAAGAGAAGATTCTACACATGGACATCACCAGATGGTCAATACTAAAATCAGATTGATTATATTCTTTGCAATCAAAAATGGAGAAGCTCTATACAGTCAGCATAAACAAGACTGGGAGCTGACTGTGCCACAGATCATGAACTCCTTATTGCCAAATTCATACTTAAACTGAAGAAAGTAGGGAAAATCACTAGACCATTCAGGTAAGACCTAAATCAAATCCTTTACAATTATACAGTGGAAGTGACAAATAGATTCAAGGGATTAGATCTGACAGACAGTACCTGAAGAACTATGGATGGAGGTTCATGAAATTGTACAGGAGGCAGTGACTAAGACCATCTCCAAGAAAAAGAAATGCAAAAAGGCAAAATGGCTGTCTAAGGAGGTCTTACAAGTAGCTGTGAAAAGAAGAGAAGCTAAAGGCAAAGGAGAAAAGGAAAGATATACCCATTTGAATGCAGAGCTCCAAAGAATAGCAAGGGGAGATAAGAAAGACTTCCTCAGTAATCAATGCAAAGAAATAGAGGAAAACAATAGAATGGGAAAGACTGGCGATCTCTTCAAGAAAATTACAGATACCAAGGGAACATTTCATGCAAAGATGGGCTCAATAAAAGACAAAAATGGTATGGACCTAACACAGAAGCAGAACATATTAAGAAGGGGTGGAAAGAACACACAGAAGAACTATACAAAAAAGATCTTTTTGACCCAGACAATCATGGTGCTGTGATCACTCACCTAGAGCCAGACATTCTGGAATGCAAAGTCAAGTGGGCCTTAGGAAGCATCACTATGAACAAAGCTAGAGGAGGCAATGTAATTCCATTTAGCTCTTTCAAATCCTTAAAGATGACGCTGTGAAAGTGCTGCACTCAATATGCCAGCAAATTTGGATGACTCAGTGGCTACAGGACTGAAAAAGGTCAGTTTTCATTTAAATCCCAAAGAGAGGCAATGCCAAACAATGTTCAAACAACTGTACAGTTGCACTCATTTCACATGCCAGCAAAGTAATGCTCAAAATTCTCCAAGCCAGGCTTCAACAGCATGTGAACCATGAACTTCCAGATGTTCAGGCTGGATTTAGAAAGGCAGAGGAACCAGAGATCAAATTGTCAACATCCACTGGATCATAGAAAAAGCAAGAGAGTTTCAGAAAAAAACATCTACTTGTGCTTTACTGATTATGCCAAATCATTTGACTGTGTGTATCACAACAAACTGTGGAAAATTCTTCAAGACCACCAGACCTGCCTCCTGAGAAATCTGTATGCAGATGAAGGAGCAACAGTTATAACTGGGCATGGAACAACAGACTGGTTCCAAATCAAGAAAGGAGTACATCAAGGCTGTATATTATCACCCTGCTTATTTAACTTATATGCCGAGTACAACATGAGAAATGCTGGACTGAATGAAGTACAAGCTGGAAACAAGATTGCCGGGAGAAATATCAATAACCTCAGATATGCAGATGACACCACACTTATGACAGAAAGTGAAGAACTAAAGAGTCTCTTGATGAAGGTCAAAGAAGAGAGTGAAAAAGTTGGCCAAAAACTCAACATTCCAAAAACTAAGATTATGGCATCTGGTCCCATCACTTCATGGCAATAGATAGGGAAACAACAGAAACAGTGAGAGACTACTTTGGAGGGCTCCAAAATCACTGCAGATGGTGACTGCAGGCATGAAATTAAAATAAGATTCCTTCTTGGAAGAAAAGTTATGACCAATCTAGACAGCATATTAAAAAGCAGAGACATTACTTTGCCAACAAGTGTCTGTCTAGTCAAAGCTATGGTTATTCCAGTAGTCATGTACAGATGTGAGAGTCAGACTGAAAGAGAGCTGAGCACTGAAGAGCTGATGCTTTTGGACTGTGATGTTGGAGAAGACTCTTTAGAGTCCCTTGAGAGCAAGGAGACCCAACCAGTCCATCCTAGAGGAAATCAGTCCTGAATATTCATTGGAAGGACTGATGCTGAAGCTGAAACTCCAATACTTTGGCCACCTGATGCAAAGAACTGACTCATATGAAAAGACCCTGAAGCTGGGAAAGATTGAAGATTGGAAGAGAAGGGGAGCACAGAGGATAAGATGGTTGGATGGCATCACGGACTCAATGGAGATGAGTTAACTCTGGGAGTTGGTGATAGACAGGAAAGCCTGGCATGCTGCAGTCCATGGTTCTCAGAGTCATACACAACTGAGTGACTCAACAGAACTGAACTGATACTTGTCAAAGGATGTCAAATAATAGACTCAAAATGTGTGCCTTTTATATTATGTACCTGTGACTCAATAAAATTGAGTTTAAAAAATTCAAAAGTGGGGTTACCATAGGGCATCCAGAGGGCTGGTAGTAATGATATTTTGCTAACCAGGTGATATAATGTGTGTGTGCAGGACAAAAGCTTTTTTTAAATTGTATTTTAAGCCTTCTATATGTATACAGTACACGAGTGTTTATTGTGAAGGACATGGAAGATGTGGGGAACTGTCTGGACCCAGGAAGCAGAATTTTGGCGAATAAGATGTTTAAACTTGGCCTCCCCTTAATATAACTCAGTTCATCTAACTCTGTGGGACCAATGGTTTGAAATGGTGATAGATCTTGTTTTGTTCCAAAAAAGCTTCAGTTCTCCTGGGCACAGAAGCTGGTATTCATATGAAGCAGGTGTATTATATGGGGATTCAAATTAAAAGCAGTTAAATCCCATGAGGACAGTTCTATCAAATTCAGAAAAGTATAGCTCTCCTGGAAGCTTGAGCTTCTCAGTGGCTCTAGCGGTAAAGAACCCACCGGCCAATTCAGGAGATATGACAGACACGGGTTTGATCCCTGAGTCGGGAGGATCCCCTGGAGGAGAGCATGGCAACCTATGCCCGTATTCTTCAGCCTGGAGAATCCCACAGAAAGAGGAGTCTAGAGGGCTGTGGTCCATGGGGTCACAGAGTCAGACACAACAGAGCAGCTTATCATACACACACATATGTAAAGAACCTTACAAGTCACAGAGAGAGAGAGCTAATGCCAAGAAGACAGACAGGAAAAAAAATCATGAACAAAATACTCACAAAACAGACTCAAAGAGCTGAGAAACATAAAAACATTTATTATAAGTAATTAATGAATTGCAAATAAAATAAAAGTCAGTTTTTCTGCCTAATCAAACAGTCAGAGTACACGTAGGATGACACTGTCCAATGAAGTTAAGAAAAAAATACATATGTAAAATTTTTCTGGAAAGCACTTTGTTAAAATATATTAATAATTTTAAATGTTTCATGGGTTCTGTTCAAGCAGTTAATATTGTGGAATATTTCCTAAGGAGATAGTAAGAATTGTGAATAAAGGTTTATTTGCTCTTGAGTCTAACTTGCATGTTATACACTTTAAAATATATTGGATATATTTGAAGGAAATGTTTAGGGAGATGAGAAAAGGGCTAGGTGGGGATGAACAAAGATTTTCAAAAGGAGCTCCCCCTTTGCAGGTTAATATTAAAAAGAAATGGAGAATATATATTTATGAAGACATTTTCAAGCATGATTTATATTTAATCATTAGAGAAAGCTTACATGTTCATCAGAAAAATAAATCATGCTTATGTAGTCATATAGCAAACCCATAATGTAAAATTAAAAAGGATCAACCGATTGAGAAAATGTAATGTACTGCAAATGCAGTATAATAAATTTGAAAAAAAAAGATATTTATACATGTCTGAGAAAAAGATAAACATCTTGAGTGTGAAAATCAACAGATATGTACAAAGTAGGAACAAAATAAGATATTTAGAAAATGATATATGTATGTAAAATGTGTATGGATAAATTCAACAGACGCTTATAAATTTCAATTCTGTTAGCAGGGATTCTTTGGTTATAAGTGACAGAAAGCAAACCCAAACTAGTTTAAGTATAAATAAAGTTTTATTGAAAAAAACATGTGAAAAGCCTACAGAGTCAAGGTGGAGATAAACCACAAAGCCACAGGATATTAAGTAGAGGGATGGTAGACCCTGGGATACGAAAGCCATAAGTTCTTATTTCGGCCCACTGACATCATTCTTTAGTCAAATCTTTCCCAGGCTGATCCTAGCTCTCAAGATGTGTATAAGAGACAGATATATGTATGTAAAATGTGTATGGATAAATTCAACAGACGCTTATAAAATGAATAAAATATATTTATAAATGATAAATATGCATATATATGCATTATGCATGTATGCATGTGTTTATGAATAAATTCAATCCTATTTGTAATCAAAGAGATACAAATTAAAATAAAATACAAATGTTGTCTGTCAACTTGGAAGAGTTTAAGAGGAGAATAGAAATCATATTGTTGAGATGAGTATTACTAGGTATTCTTACATCCCACTAGTGTGAGAGAGCTCTGCTTTTCCTTTTAAAACAATCTGGTAGTATGCATCAAAATATGAGATGGAATATTTCCATATTTAGAAACTTACCCTAGAAATAGGCATGAAAAAATCGGTGAAACAACTGTTTATTCCATCACTGTTTATAATAAAATATTTAAATAGTCTAAATGCCAACAATAAGCTATTAGTTAAATAAATTCTTGACAAAAGGCCATGATGCTACTTAGCTATTTAAAATGATTTTGGTGGAGAATGTTTAATCGTTTTGAAAATTTGTCATGGTATTGTTCAATTATAAACAATGTATGCCCAGTAATCTGAAATTGCATTTATCTGTCTATTTCCCAAGTTGCCTGGTGTCTCTAACAGTAAAGAATCTGTCTGCAATGCCACAGACCCAGGTTCAGTCCCTGCCTCAGGAAGATTCCCTGGAGAAAGGAATGGCTACCCACTTCAGCATTCTTGCCTGGACAATTCCATAGACAGAGGAGCCTGAAGGGATATAATCCATGGGGTTGTAAAGAGTCGGACATGACTGAATGATTAACACTTTCACTTTCATATATATCCATACATATACATTACATAAATGCATTCATATTTAACTGGAAGGATTATAATAAATAACTTACTGATACATGAATAATGCTAGGTAAAAAAATGAATATAATTTTAAGAAATTACCAGTCCTATGTGACAGAAATAAAATATTTTATCCTATTTATAACAGTATTTTTTACATGTTCTACATTGAATATGTATAAACAATAGAATAATAAAATACATTTTATAACTTGAAAGTGTTCAGTTTCTTTCTTCATTTATTCAGTTATTCATAAGCACATTTAGCAATTATTATTGAACAGCTGCAAACCTTTTATTAGGTACCAATAGCACTGAGTAGAATTCCCTCTTTTGTGGGGCTTGCACAGTTCTGTAAGTAATTCAGTATAGTGAAGCCCTGCAAGATAATACAGAAGTTTCCAACATTTTAAACACTTTGGCCATACAGGATAAGAACTGACTTGGAACACTTGAGAACTTGTAACAGGGATCCAAATTAGGCTAAGATGCTCAAAGGATGTTTTCCTGAGGCTGAAGTTTAAAGGCTGAGGATGGGTTAACTAAACAAACAGAAGATTTAAGACAGAGGGACCATCATTTGCAACAGTCCCTTGTGGCAGGAGGAAGCCTGGTCCATTAGAAAACTTACAGAAATCTTGTGATTGAGTCTGGAGCATTGAGAGCCATGGGGACATTTGCAGATAGAGTCTCAAGTTATAAAACAAGATAGAATGAGATTGTTTCTTAAGAGCAATCAGAAGCCATTGGGGATTTTTATCTTAATCCTGCTGTCAAAGACTCTTTGGGAGAGGAGGCAGTATATACTTGGTCCTGCCTCCAGAACCTCAGAGCATCATGATAAGAAATGTGTATCTGGAGTCTTCCAAGAACCACTTCTTCTAGAGACCTCTTAATCCTTTGCCTAAGCTCCCTAACACCATGAATAGTCCCATATTCCCATAAAAAATTCTTTTATTTCAGATCCCTGTTCAGCTGATACAAAACAACTACCCAGAAGTCTGATTTCTCAGTCTTCAACTCACTAGATGGTTCTTGCTAACCAACGTGAAGTAATTTCCACCCCAGTTCCCAGCTAACTTGCTTGAGATTGTGCTTTTGTTCTGGTCCAGGGTTGAAATTAAAATAACGATACCTGTAATTATCTACTGTTGCTCATCTCCTCTCTGTTCTGATCAGCTTGTTATTATTATTTTTATTTTTGCAGAAAAGTGTTACATAAATATTCATGGCACATCACAGATGTTTTCACAGCATTTAGAGCCCTGGGAGGTGGGTGGATTTATAATTCCACTTTTCAGTGAGGAAACAGACTCAGAGATGTAAAAGCAATTGCTAAAGTACAAACCTGGGAAAGGTAGGCTTCTAGACGCTGCAATGAAAACCCTTTCCAGTACAACACCCCCTTTCTCGTTATGAGTCAAGTTGCTGTTATTCAGTCTCTAAGTTGTGTCCACCTCTTTGCAACCCCATGAACTACAGCACACCATGCTTCCCTGTCCTTCACTATCTCTTGGAGTTTGCTCAAACTCATGTCCATTGAGTTGGTGATGTCATCCAGCCATCTCATCCTCTGTGGTCCCATTCTCCCCCTGCCCTCAATCTTTCCCAGCATCAGGGTCTTTCCCAGTGAGTCGGCTCTTCACATCAGGTGGCCAAAGTATCAGAACTTCAGCTTCAGTATCAGTCCTTCCAGTGAATATTCAGGACTGATTTCCTTTATGGCTGACTGCCTTGATCTCCTTGATGTCCAAGCCCTCTCTCATTCTCTCCAGAAAAGGGCTTTGTTCAATACGAGGTCCTAGATTGCTGCGGCTGCATCTGTGTGATTCACTCTGCACAGTAGTTATCAGAGCATGTGCTTTTTGAGGTGCCTGAAATGCCTTTGAATGATGTGATGTTTTTCCTATGATTGTGGTAGACCAACCTGACATGAGAAAGCTTGGGAGACACGAGTTCCCTGAAGAGCAGTTGGGCTTTCTGACACTGAGTGACTAAGAAATGACATGAAGTCAGTTGAAATTGCTACTGTAGTTAAAATGTCCTTTTAAGTAATTATATGGAAAACAGATTTCTCACCATCAAGAAGCTTCCACTGTTGATGGGATAGCAATGAACAATGGTTGATTAAGTTCAAAAAGTAAGTTTAGGTCTCACGGGTATAAAATTATTAGGGACCTGATGCTATGAACATGTCATCAAATTCCTCATGTGGTAATTTAATGCCACTGAAATTAGAAAGAAGAAATCATGACAATCGCTAATATACACTGAGTACTAACTAATGGGACTGCTTAAGTGCATCTCTTCAACATTTTATTTAATCTCTACAAGAAGCTTACAGCACTCATAAATCCTATTATTACTATTTCACAAGCACAAACTGTTTTAGAAAGATTTTGAAGTTCACCGAAGGTCACACAACAAGAAAGTTGTAATTCTGACTTGTCTGATCCAAATTCTTTGTTTAATCACTCAGCTATTCTATTTACTCGAATTATAATGAAAGGGACAGATGACTACTCCAGAAAGCTGGTTCTTTTTCTTGAGACGCTACATCAACCATTAATGAGGGGTGGCGGGGAGGGAGAATCGGGGAAATTACTGGCAGGACTGTGCAAAGTTTAGTTTTAAGGGAATGAAGAGAATTAGAATTTCAATATATTCCTATAGAATACAAGTGAGAAGCCTAGCTTTTGTAAATCAGCACACTTACATTAGCAAGAGCAGGACATTTTTTTTTTTCCTATAGGGAAAGGGGAACCAAACATATGCAAATGTTTGGTTATCATTGAATCAAAGAAATGTAAAACAGCCTTATGATTCAAACATTTAATGGCACATGTCCTAAAGCTCCATGTTTCCATGTATAAAACAAGGATATACATGGACAATAACGTGATATAGCAAAAGTACAGTGGACAAAACTGTTTCAAATCAGTGCGTGCGTGCTTGGTCATGTCCGACTCTTTGCGACACCTTGGACTGTAGCCTGCCAGGTCCTCTGTCCATGGGACTTGCCAGGCAAGAACACTGGAGCGGGTTGCCATTTTCTACTTCAGGGGATCTTCCTGACCTAGGAACCTGTGTCTCTTGTATCTCCTGCATTGGCAAGTGGGTTATTTACCATTGGTGCCACCTGGGAAGCATTTAATAATGTAAATTAAAATTAATTAATTAAAATAAGCATCTTCATTTCTGATAGACCGTTAATCACCGAAGTCTAGTTGACTCTAAGTCTAGCTCTGGAACTACACCCCCCAAAAAATGTCACTACTTTGTGGGAGTTGCCAGATTTTCACCTTTTCACCAGGTCATATGCCAAGTCAGCCACTTTCAAGGATGCCAACTATTGCACCTGTGAAACTGCTTTCTTCTTCTCTCCTCAGCGTGACACAGTTGATGAGTAGAGTTCATACAGTGATAGCCATCTATCACTAGCAGCTTTATGATATACTGTGCTAAGAAGGATTCTGAGGTCTTATCCAAGATGAATAGAAAACTATTATGATCAGCTAGTGCAATTGGCCAGGCTGCAAAGGGAGAGGACTGGCAAGTTTCTAGATATTTGTCATCTCTGAATTAAAAGATGGAAGTTTAACTTTTACAGATTTAAGAAACTTCCATAATTTTGCAACCAAATTAAATGAATAGTATTTGACTGTATTCTTGTTTTTAAAAACTATCTGTAAAAGATATTTGGGAAGAAGTAAGGCAATTTGACATGGACTGACTATTAAAAGATTTTAAGGAACTGTTACCTTCATGTGGAAAGTGGTATTATGGATATATGTTTTAAAATTAAAATACTTTAAAAATGTTTTAAGTATTTTAAAATACTTTTAAATAAGTATTAAAGTATTTTTAAATGTTTTTTAAAAAGTATTCTTTTCAAAAAAATGCATGCTGAAGTGTTTAGAAATAAATTGTCATGGTGCTTGTGATTTACTTTTAAGTACAAGTACTTTACCAAAATAAATAACAAATATGACAAAAACAAATAAAAAAAGATGGCGTTTTAATAAGCTAAGTAATTTAGGAAGATACGAAGACCATATATTTTACTTTCTTAGTAGCATTAGATGCTGGGAAGCCAATAAATTATTTTTCCATTTTTTTTTCCCCATTTTTCTTTTTAACTAATCCAGGAGCTTAGTCAGGTGTTTTGTTTTGTTTTGTTTTTGGCTTGAGCATATTCAGTTCAAAAGCACAGACCTCTCGCCTACTTCTACATACCTGGTTTAGTAAGAATAGCAAGTGAGGCAGGATCCAGTATTTATGTCAAAAGGCGAGGTTGAGGTTATTCCTCTTATGAGGGTTTTAACTTGATTGCAGGTGACCTTGGAAACAATTTGCCCAAGAAAATCTTTTTGTTGTTATTGCTGCCTTGTTATAGGAAAGCAGTCCTTCTCATGTTGGTATTCTTGGGTTCTCGATGGTGGGTTTCAATAGAAGGATCTGGGACTTCCCTGGTGGCCCAGTGATTAAGACTCTGAGCTTCCAATCCAATCTGGAATCTGGATTCACAGATTCCAATCTGGGATCACAGGTTTGATCCCTCATAAGGGAACTAATAAGTGAAAAACTGATAAGGTCAGTTTTCATTCCAAACCTAAAGAAAGGCAATGCCAAAGAATGCTCAAACTATCGCACAATTGCAGTTATCTCACACGCTAGTAAAGTAATGCTCAAAATTCTGCAAGCTAGGCTTCAGCAATACATGAACCGAGAACTTCCTGATGTTCAAGCTAGTTTTAGAAAAGGCAGAGGAACCAGAGATCAAATTGCCAACATCCACTGGACCATGGAAAAAGCCAGAGAGTTCCAGAAAAACATCTACTTCTGCTTTATTGACTATGCCAAAGCCTTTGACTGTGTGGATCACAATAAACTGTGGAAAATTCTGAAACAGATGGGAATACCAGACCACTTGACCTGCTTCTTGAGAAATCTGTATGCAGGTCAGGAAGCAACAGTTAGAACTGGACATGGAAAAACAGACTGGTTACCAAATAGGAAAAGGAGTACGTCAAGGCTGTATATTGTCACCCTGTTTATTCAACTTCTATGCCGAGTACATCATGAGAAACTCTGGATTGGAAGAAACACAAGCTGGAATCAAGATTGACAGGAGAAATATCAATAACCTCAGATATGCAGATGACACCACCCTTATGGCAGAAAGTGAAGAGGAGCTAAAAAGCCTCTTGATGAAAGTAAAAGAGGAGAGTAAAAATGTTGGCTTAAAGCTCAACATTCAGAAAATGAAGATCATGGCATCTGGTCCCATCATTTCATGGGAAATAAATGGGGAAACAGTGTCAGACTTTATTTTTGGGGGCTCCAAAATCACTGCAGATGGTGACTGCAGCCATGAAATTAAAAGATGCTTACCCCTTGGAAGAAAAGCTATGACCAACCTAGATAGCATATTCAAAAGCAGAGACATTACTTTGCCAACAAAGATCTGTCTAGTCAAGGCTATGGTTTTTCCAGTGGTCATGTATGGATGTGAGAGTTGGACTGTGAAGAAGGCTGAGCGCTGAAGAATTGATGCTTTTGAACTGTAGTGTTGGAGAAGACTCTTGAGAGTGCCTTTGACTGCAAGGAAATCCAATCAGTCCATTCTAAAGGAGATCAGCCCTGGGATTTCTTTGCAAGGAATGATGCTAAAGCTGAAACTCCAGTACTTTGGTCACCTCATGCGAAGAGTTGACTCATTGGAAAAGACTCTGATGCTGGGAGGGATTGGGGCAGGAGGAGAAGGGGACAACAGAGGATGAGATGGCTGGATGGCATCACCAACTCGATGGACATGAATCTGGGTGAACTCCGGAAGATGGTGATAGACAGCAGGGCCTGGCGTGCTGTGATTCATGAGGTTGCAAAGAGTCAGACACAACTGAGTGACTGAACTGAACTGAAGGGAACTAAGATCCCACATGCCTGCCTCGAGCCGCAGCCAAAAAATTGAAAAAAAAAAAAAGTAAGGTTCGGATCCATACCAGATGAGGTCCATAATAGCAAGGCAATCAGAATGAGTTTGCTTAAATGAGGAGCATCTACACCCAAACTCAAATGGCCATGTATTTCCAGTGTAAAATTCAGATGCTGGATTCCAAGGAAAAGACAAGCTTAATTTGATCTTTTATATCTTTTAGGATGGGAGCAGGAAGGGAGGAAGGGTTTTTATTCAATGAGATGAAGAATGAGAGTGTATCCTAGAGCATAGACAGCAAAAAGCTGAAGCTGAGAGGTAAGCAAAAATATGATGACATTTCAAGAAAAAAAAACAAAACTCCGTTATAGTCCCTTGGCCTGGCTTCACAGATGATGGGAATTGCCCATTTCCTCTTCCGTCTCCCTTTCCCTTTTGTCTTGTCTTTTCACTTTTTCTTTCTATTCCTCTTTACCTTCCTCTCCACCCGCCGCCCCTTTCTCCTTATNGATTCCTGTCTCTTATACACATCTCCTTGGCCTGGCTTCACAGATGATGGGAATTGCCCATTTCCTCTTCCGTCTCCCTTTCCCTTTTGTCTTGTCTTTTCGCTTTTTCTTTCTATTCCTCTTTACCTTCCTCTCCACCCACCGCCCCTTTCTCCTTATTTACTCTCTCAATCATGCCTTGGTTCTAATGAGATATAATACTGACATTTCTCATACAAAATGTTATTCCTGCCCAGCCTGGCTTGATTTCCTGCCTGTTCCAGTAAATAAAGCTGCAACATGTAAAAAGAAAATTGAGAATCCTTATACTTTTGTTTTCTTTTTATATCATGAACTTCAAGAAGGCAAAATAATTGTTCTCCTGGCTCCTTTTTGAAGGGGTTATGTTAGAATACACTCTTGATTTTCCAGAATTAAGGGTTTTTCCAACACAGAATCATGTCAAACCCTTAAAATGAATATGACAAAACAGTTTACTTTCTAACTTCCCCCTGCAAAGCTTAAGAAAATTCTCCTATACACCATTATAGCCACCTTGTCTTTATAACTACTTCCCTGCACTTCCGCTCCAGCAGGGGTCATTCATTCCATTCCATGATGCCTTTTATCCCCAAGTACTTAAATATTGTCTTTCACATCACCCTGCTACTTTATCTCCATAGAAAGTGCCTTGATTTATAACCTAATCATCTCCTACTGGGTTACTGACACCGTCTGTTTTCTGTGTGTCAGACATCATATTCTGTACCTTTGGGGCCATTCTTGAGTGAATCATTTGTTATTTTTTTCTAAATCTTAACAAATATGATTATAATACTAGTAATATTTTTATAAACAAACAGATCTTTTCTACACTTAATGCAGATATCATCAGTCAAATTTATCTTAAATGACCCTTTCCTTATATTTTTGTTAACTTCAGTCTAGGGAGCAACTCTTAAACCAAAATTGGGGACCTTGCAAGACTTCCTTGAGTAATATGGGATCATTTTTAAAGCAGGAAAGGGCTGACTCTTAGTTGGTTTTCTAAGTGTTTATATTGGGTGGGGAAGGGGGTTGAGGTGGGATTTGAGGATAGGAACGTGTTTGTTCCTTAAGGTTATGGCATTTAGAGTCCCTTGTCTATTCAATTCTGTTAGCAGGGATTCTTTGGTTATAAGTGACAGAAAGCAAACCCAAACTAGTTTAAGTATAAATAAAGTTTTATTGAAAAAAACATGTGAAAAGCCTACAGAGTCAAGGTGGAGATAAACCACAAAGCCACAGGATATTAAGTAGAGGGATGGTAGACCCTGGGATACGAAAGCCATTAAGTTCTTATTTCGGCCCACTGACATCATTCTTTAGTCAAATCTTTCCCAGGCTGATCCTTAGCTCTCACACAAACCATCTTCATCAAGGAGGAAAGGAACCTGAAAAGACCCTGATTCTCGCTTTGGTAATATTTCTGTCATGAGACTTGGAGATGGCAGGGGAAAAAATATAATTATTTGTCTTCACCAGAACTACATGGCTAAAAATGAGGACAAATAAGTTTCCTAAAACAAAATGAAAGCAACCATAGGCAACCTGCTAAACCATCAACATTAGTGAAGCTGTAACAGTGGCCCATGTTCATTAGATGATTTATCATAAAATGCTGACACATTCAGGATCCCAGGGACTTACTATGAATAGAACAGTCATTTTTAAGCAGGATAATTTTCCTCCGGAGGACATCTGGCAATGTCTGGAGATATTTCTGGCTACCACAACTGGGGGATAAAGGGAAGGGGACAGATGTGTACTGGTATTCAGTAGGTAGAGGGACAAATGTTTCTAAATGTTCTACAATGCACAGAATAATCCCCCACAATGAAGAGTCATCCTGCCCCAAACGGTGATGGTGCTGAGGTTAACAAACCCTGGAATAAAGGTTAAGAGCCTAGTTTTACATGTTTGCTTTCTTATTCTACTGCTACTAGCTCTGAACCTAACCTCTCTGGGCATATCTTTTCTCAACTGTAAAATTAATAAAATGACACTGAGTCTTCCAAGTTGTTTGAAGTAACATACACACACACACATGCATACACACTTGTCTGCACACACACGTTTTCTGGCTCAAATATTCCATTAGCTTGATTGCTTGCAAAGATGCCTTTCTCTTCTTAAATTGTGATGATGTTTTTACCCTTAAATTATTTGTAACTATTTCTGCAAGATCTCTTATTCCTGATATCAGAGGTAAGAACTCTGAGCCCTTTCACTGGGAAGCTATCGTCTTCAGAGAGATATTGTTCAGAAAAATCATTGAACAGTAATTTTTATGAGGAAAGCAGTAAGTCAAAAAAGACTAACAACAGAGATCTGGCAATCTTACTCCATCCTCTAACCTATATAGTATATTAATTCTCCACTAACTCCCAGGGATATGAAAATGCACAGATAAACAATGAGGTGGAGGCCCTTTCCAAATCCTTAATCCAAATCCCAAATCCTCTGGTACCTACCATTTGCCATGTATGTTTCTGATTAATGAAACTCCTTGCTCTGACCTTATAATATGCATGTATTCAAAAATGGTAGATTATTTCTAATACATCTAGTATATTGGATTATGTGCCCATCTATAGTATTCTTTCCTAGTAAATCCCACAGAGAGAAGCCTGGCAGGCTACAGTTCATGGGGTTGCAGAGTCGGACACAGCTAAGTATGAGCATGAAAGAGAGAGAGGAAATTTCTCATTGGACAGTATAATACTCAAAGGACAGTATTATACTGAGGACAGTATAATACTCAAAAAGCACGTGTGCAAAATGAATTAATGAGTCAGTGAATGAGTAAATGAATAAATGCTACAATAGCTATTTCAATTAAATATTTCTAAACTTGGTGTTTGGTCCTCTTACAAGAATGTGAATGAAGTGAAGATTCTGCAACCTGGAGATCATCACCCTAAAGTGCAGTGAGTCAGACAAAGACAAATATGTGATATTGCTGATACAAGAAACCTAAAAACAAATGATACACTTGAGCTTTTTAAAAAAAAAAAAAAACAGAAATAGACTCATAGACATAGAAAACAAACTTACAGTTACCAAAGGGGAAGGGGAGAGGGGTAAATTCGGAGTTTGGCATTAAAATGTATACACTGCTATATATAAAATAGCTAACCAACAAGGACTTACTGTATAGCACAGGGAACTCTACTCAATATCTTAAAATAATCTTTAATGGAAAAGAATCTAAAAAAAAAATATATATATATATATATATACATGCATATATATGTGTATATATATATATATATAGCCATGAAGTTAAAAGATGATTGCTCATTGGAAGAAAAGCTATAACAAACTTAGACAGCATATTAAAAAAGCAGAGATATCACTTTGCCAACAAAGGTCTGTCTAGTCAAAGCTATGGCTTTTCCAGTAGTCATGTACAGATGTGACAGCTGGACCACAAAGAAGGCTGAGTGTCAAAGAATTTATGCTTTTGAACTGTGGTATTGGAGAAGACTCTTGAGAGTCCCTGGGACAGCAAGGAGATCAAATCAGTCAATCCTAAAGGAAATCAACCCTGAATATTCATTGGAAGGACTGATACCAAAGGTGAAGCTCCAATACTTTGGCCACCTGATATGAAGAGCTGACTTTTTGCAAAAGACCCTGATGCTGGGAAAGATTGAAGAGGGGAGGAGAAGGGGATGACAGAGAATGAGATGGTTGGATGGCATCACCGACTCAATGGACATCAGTTTGAGCAAGCTCCAGGAGATGGTGAAGGACAGGGAAGCCTGGTGGCTGCAGATCATAAAGTCACGAGTCAGACATGACTTATACTAAATAATAACAATTACTACAATAATAACTACAATAATATACATATTGTATATTATAAAATATATATATATGGGCTTCCCTGGTGTCTCAGTAGGAAACAATCTGCCTGCCTATGCAGTAGACATAAGTTAGATACCTGGGTTGGAAAGATTCCCTGGAAAAAGAAATGGCAACCCACTCCAGTATTCTTGCCTGGGTAAGCCCATGGACAGAGGAGCCTGGCAGGCTATAGTTCATAAGGTTGCAAAAGAGTTGGCTATGGCTTAGCAACTGAACAACAGCAACAACAAAAGCAATACATATATACACACACATACACACACATATATATATATCACTTTTCTGTATACCTGAAACTAACACAATATTGTGAACCAAGTATGTTCCAATAAAAATTAATAAAACATGTAGATTCTGCATATAATGTGTCAATATGACCATATTGCATATATGCTATTAAATATCTCTCCTTTCTCACAAGTAAATTGCTTGAAGTCCTAAATAGGTGAGAGCTGAGTCTTTGCTCTGGTTTTGCAGTGCCTCCTGCTATCCCCATGTTTCATAATACATACCAACCTAGTTATTTTGATTCAAATTCAATCCTAATATGTGTTCATTCAAATCGGCCACCTATTCAAGGTTGACATGATATTTTAACACCTTTTTCTCTCTAAAATTGTTCAGTGCTTAACTTGAAAAATATAAATGTCATGAACCTTGGTGTTCATTCTAGCTCCTTTTCCAATCTTTATGCAGAAAGGGATAGAATTCGTGTATTTTAGAAAGAATGTCTCCTAAAACAGTTTTCCTCCAACTTTCTTTTTGTGTGTGTATGAACAGGAATCAACTGGGGCTCCTGTATATGATGCAAGATTTTGATTCAATAGCTCTGAGGCAGGCCCAGAGTTCTGCATTTCTAACAAGCTTAATGGGTGGAGGGGGTGGGGGAGGGTGCCATGATGCTGTTCTAAGCAGCATACTTGGAATACCAAGGTTCTAAATAGGCTGGCTACAAAATATGTTTTGTAAATGTCTGTGGCTGTTCATGGGAAGAGCTTATCTTGAGATATGAGTCATATTTTCAATGGTATGTTCTCCACAATTTGAAGTATGTTTATTTTGCATCATTGTTTTGCAAAGTGAATTTGTCAAATGAAAGTTCCAAGAACTGCTAATAAGGATTCTTAAGAAAAGTGCTTTGTGGTCAAAGGTGAGGCGTGCTAACTAAACAAAGTAAACAATTTCTTTATTTCTGGACTCTTAGATGTGCCAATATGCCTCAAAAATCTGTAGGCACGAGGAGCATTATGCAGTTTTTCCCAAGTCTCCTTAACGCTAAGTTACTTCAGTCATGTCTGACTCTGTGACGCTATGCCCACCTGGCTCTGCTGTCCATGGGATTTTTCAAGCAAGAATACTGGAATGGGTTGTTGAACCTTCCTCCAGGGAATCTTTCCGACCCAGGGATCCAACATGCATCTCTTATGTCTCCTGTATTTGCAGGCAGTTTCTTTACCACTAGGGCCATCTGGGAAGCCCTTTCCCAAGTCTAATTGGTTACACACACAAAGAAAGTGTCCCTCAT
>SJYT01025137.1:166051-223686 GCA_006410635.1 Cephalophus harveyi | reverse complement strand
TTCATTTGATCAAGTTTTATGGATTTAATCATGTATATTTCATTATACCCTTTCAAAACTTTTAAAACCTCTGTTAAATTTATCAGTATACCTACCTTACATTCAATGTTTATTTTCATCTCTCTTTTTCTTCATCATACTTCTCAGATTTTGTCTATAGTGTCCTTTTAGAAACTAGTCTTTAGTTTTATGTTCAAATCTTTTCTTTCAATCGGTTTTTACTTTTTCTCATTGTTTTTATCAACTATTTTTGCTGCTTTATTTCGGTTTACTAACTTCTATTTCTTACTCCTTGAACTGAATTCCTAGTTCCTTTGTTTCTGACAAGTACTTTGTTTTCTGATAAGTATAGTTGGACTTCTGTTAGAATTGTAGGTTTCACTTTAAATGCTGTTTTGTTAGCAAGCTATCTGTTTTTACATGTAGGGTTTTAATTTGATTATGTGATTCAGTTTTAAGTATTTGCTGATTTTTCTAAGCTTTCCTGGTGGCTCAGTGGTAAAGCACCTACCTGTCAAACAAGAGACATGGGTCCAATCCCTGGGTCTGTCAGGAAAATCCCCTGGAGAAGGAAAAGGGAACCACTCCAGTATTCTTGCCTGAAAAAATACCACGGACAGAGGAGCCTGGAGGGCTACAATCCATGGGCTCACAAAAGAGTGGAACATGAATTAGCAACTAAACAACAGTTTTTCTTAGAATTTTAAAATATTTTAACCACAATGGATATTTAATAAAATTGATTTTAACTTTAGATATATGTGATGTTAAAGCTTTCTCTCATTTTAGCAAACATTTTACCAGAATAAATATATTTATAAAATTTGCATGAATCTTAAGGCAAAAATAGCATTGTGGGGCTTATAATATATGTAGCAATAAAATGTATGACAGCAAAAGCACAAAGACCAGGAGAGGAAATTTATAGTATATTTTTGTTTGAGTTTTCTATTACATGAGAAGTAATTTTAGTAGGGTTTAGACTCTGATAAGTTAAACATACGTAAATAAAGATGTATAAACCCTAAAAAAGCCTCTGATATACTAACAAGAATAAGTACTATGTTGATATTAGTTAAGTAGTGAGTAAATACAGGGAAGGCAATGGCACCCCACCCCAGTACTCTTGCCTGGAAAATCCCATGGATGGAGGAGCCTGGTGGGCTACAGCCCATGGGGTTGCTGAGGGTCGGGCACGACTGAGCTACTTCACTTTCACTTTTCACTTTACTGCATTGGAGAAGGAAATGGCAACCCACTCCAGTGTTCTTGCCTGGAGAATCCCAGGGACGGGGGAGCCTGATGGGCTGCCGTCTATGGGGTCACACAGAGTCGGACACGACTGAAGTGACTTAGCAGTAGCAGCAGAAGTGAATAAATAAAGATATAATAAAAACACAATATTCAATTAATCCATAAAAGTGCGACAAACAGGGAAAGTAGAATAAAGAACATAATGAGACAAGTAGAAAAAAAAAAATAGCAAGATGGTAAACACGATCATATAAATGATCATATTAAGTGTAAATCAACTAAAAATTCTATTAAAAAGGCAGAAATTGTTAAATTAACAACACATCAAGAACTTACTATAGATTCCTTGCAAGAAACACACTTTAAAGAAGCAAATGTGTTAAAAGTAAAATGATGGAAAAGATGTATCATGCTCATAACAGCCAAAAGAAATCAAGGTTGTCTATTTTTAATATCAAAGTAAATAGTGTTACTGAAAATAATGAGCATCATTTCATGACGGTTACAGGCCATAAAAAGGGCATATAAATCCTAAACTCCCATGCACTTAATGACAGAGTTTCAAGTATAAGAAGCCAGAATCGATAGACCTGCGAGGAACAATAACAAAAATTGTCCCAATAGTAAGTGCACAGCTAAGTGTTCACAGTTTTCACTATCTTCAGGTCAATTTATATGATATCACTTGCATTTCAGAAGTTCCTTTTGTGCCTCTTCTCAGTAAATTATTTTCCCAAAGTAATCATTTTTCTGAATTCTAATCCTACCAATATATTGCATCTTCTTTTAAAATTATTCTAAATCGATAAATATGATCCATTGGGTTTGCCTGTTTTCACTCAACATTATATTTGTGAGATTAATTACACATGATGCCACATCTAGTTTGCATTTTGTTTATTTTCATCATTGAATATTATTCCATTAAACTATCACACAAGAGTATTTACATATTCTTCTCTTGATCAATATTACATTTGTTTTTTGGAAACGTTACATTTTGTTTTAGAAATTTTGCTGTCATGAGAATCCTAACACTTGATGTTTGCGAAACACGAATTGGTTTGTCTTGAGTGCAGAGTACATCATGAGAAACGCTGGACTGGAAGAAACACAAGCTGGAATCAAGATTGCCGGGAGAAATATCAATAACCTCAGATATGCAGATGACACCACCCTTATGGCAGAAAGTGAAGAGGGACTCAAAAGCCTCTTGATAAAAGTGAAAGAGGAGAGCTTCATGTATGGATGTGAGAGTTGGACTGTGAAGAAGGCTGAGTGCCAAAGAATTGATGCTTTTGAACTGTGGTGTTGGAGAAGACTCTTGAGAGTCCCTTGGACTGCAAGGAGATCCAACCAGTCCATTCTGAAGGAGATCAGCCCTGGGATTTCTTTGCAAGGAATGATGCTAAAGCTGAAACTCCAGTACTTTGGCCACCTCATGCGAAGAGTTGACTCATTGGAAAAGACTCTGATGCTGGGGGTGATTGGGGGCAGGAGGAGAAGGGGACGACTGAGGATGAGATGGCTGGATGGCATCACGGACTCGATGGACGTGAGTCTGAGTGAACTCCGGGAGTTGGTGATGGACAGGGAGGCCTGGCGTGCTGCGATTCATGGGGTCGCAAAGAGTCGGACACGACTGAGCGACTGAACTGAACTGAACTGAGTATAATAACAAAAGGTAGGCTAGCTATCTGGAGGAGGGCATCGGAACTCACTCCAGTATTCTTGCCTGGAGAATCCCCGTGGTCTGGAGGCTACAGTCCATGGGGTCGCAAACAGCTGGACACATCTGAGTGACTAAACACAGCACAGACTAGCTATGTCATAGGTATGCAGATATGTATCTTTAGTGAATATGTCAACAATCCTATCAAGGTGGTTGTGCCAATGAAATACTTCCACTGATTCCTATCCTCACAGTGCTCAGCATCAGGGTCACAAGTGGGTAGAGGCAAGTAGGGTTGAAAACTGAAGAAAGTGCTCACTCTCACTGAGTTCTATTGAGTTCTGTACTCAATCTATTGCATGAACCTAAGAGGGTTTCTCCTTAAGATTTAGATGCCAAGAGCACAAAATGGAAGGAGGCACTCACCTTCAGATTTGTGCAGACTGTGCATTGATCAATTATAAAAGTACGCTCTTCCTTAAAATTTGCTCCTTAGATGTCTCACCTCACTCTCAGCGCTGCTTGATATTAGTTTGTCATTTGTTTCATGCATGTGCAATAGTCTTGTGTTATAGTTTTATTTACATTTCCCTGATGATTAATGACGTCGAATACATTTTCATATGTTTATATACCATTTTTGATGTACTCTTTTGTGAACTATCTGTTCAAGTCTTTTCTCCAATTTAAACTTAATTAGCTTTCTCCTGTTATTAATTATTTGTAGTTATTTTTATATATTCTGCCTGGGTCATTTGTCATTGTGTTTTTTTTCTATTGTAGATATCTTCCCTTACTCTGACTTTTTACTCTTGAATAGTTTCTTCTAATAAACACTGCTTCTAAATTTTAATTGAGATTAATTTATTAATATTTTTCCTTTCTTGGTTACTGCTTTTCTGTCCTAGTACAAGGTCACTAATGCATTTGTTTTCCTTTTGAAAGCTTTATTTTGTGTTTCAAATGTAGATCTACAATTTACTGGGAACTGACGTTAGCACTTAAGGTGAGATAAGGTCAACATTACATTTTTTATATATGGGTATCAGTTAACTGAGCATCATTTATTAAAATTATCATTCTCTCCCTATTAGCTATAGTGTCATCTTGTCTCATATGAGATAAACTTATGACTATGATCTCTCTAATCTGTTCCAGTGGTCTGTTTTTAAAAGCTCTATATGAATTTCTATGACATTGTAATGTCTTGCTTTCTGGTTTTGCAATTTCTTTAACTCTGTTTTTCCTCAAGATTGTCTTGAATATTCTTGTCTCTTTTTATTTCCATATACATTTTAAAACATAAACTTTCTTCACTCTTCCCTAACACACAAAAATTTATATAATAATATAATGAATCTTTTCTAATTGGAAATGTATTTAATATGTAAATCAATTTGGAGAGAATACATACCTATGTAAAGAAAGAAAGTGAAGTCGCTCAGTTGTGTCCAACTCTTTGCTACCTCATGGACTGTAGCCTACCAGGCTCTTCGGTCCATGAGATTTTCCAGGCAAGAATACTGGACTGGGTTGCCATTTCCTTCTCCAGGAGACCTTCTCTACCCAGGGATTGAAACCAGATCTCCTGCATTGTAGGCAGATGCTTTACCGTCTGAGCCACCAGGGAAGCCCATTATTATAATTTATAAACATAATGTGGCTCTGTTTATTTAATTCTTTAAAATTTTTCCATAGTTTTGTAGCTTTCAGAGTAGGAGTCTTGAAATCTTTTATTAGAGTTATTACTAAGGATTTGATGTTTAGCAGCCAGCATAAAAAATATCATTATTCAAATTTTATTTCCTTTTCATTTGTTACTGGTACAGAGAAATACAATTAATGTTTTATAAGACCCTTCTATCAAGCAACTTTGTTATAGTTACTTATTAGTTTTAATATTTTATAGATTTTTTTGAATTACATTTATGTAATTGTAAACAATTATGTCAACTGTAAATAAAATTGTAATTTCTACCTCCAATCCTTACACTTTGAATTCCTTTCCCTTTACCTCATTGCATTGGCAAATAACTTCAGTAGTAATGATAGTAAGTCTCCTTTGCTGACCCAGTCTCTGGGGTGGAAGCTTTTCAGATTTTACTATTAAGTATATTTCCTACAGATCTTTTTTAGGTATTGTTTAACAAAGATTACTGTTTGTTTACTCATTCTATCACTTATTCAATAAAGTGTACTAATACTCTTCTACCACACTGTATTTTTCTATTTTTTTTAGTTCTTACAAATTCATTTTATTTATTTCAAAGCCCCAATATTCAATATTTTTATAGAAGTTTAATATAATAAACCCTTTTATTATTGTGTAAGCCACTTCTTTGTTTCTAGCAGAACTTTTCTCTTAGACTGTAATATATTAATATGGGCTTCCCAGGGGCCACTAGTGTTAAAGAATCTGCCTGCCAATATAGGAGATGCAAGAGACACAGGTTTGATACC
Source organism: Cephalophus harveyi (assembly GCA_006410635.1). Lineage (NCBI taxonomy): Eukaryota > Metazoa > Chordata > Mammalia > Artiodactyla > Bovidae > Cephalophus > Cephalophus harveyi. Next base: position 218,300 of record SJYT01025137.1, on the reverse strand, counting down.
TGGGTTGAGAAGATTCCCTGGAGAAGGAAATGGCAACTCACTCCAGTATTCTTGCCAGAGGAGCCTGGCAGGCTACAGTCCATGGATCTGCCAAGAGTTGGACATGACTGAGCAACTGAGCACACACACAACTATTAATATATTTAAGCCAGCTCTCTTTTAGTTCAGTTCAGTTACTCAGTCATGTCTGACTCTTTGCGACCACATGGACTGCAGCACACCAGGCTTCCCTGTCCATCACCAACACCCGTAGCTTGCTCAAACTCATGTCCATCAAGTTGGTGATGTCATCCAACCATCTCATCCTCTGTTGTCCCCTTCTCCTCCTGCCTTCAATCCTTCCCAGGATTAGAGTCTTTTCCAATAACTCCATTCTTCATATCATGTGGCCAAAGTATTGGGAGTTTCAGCTTCAGCATCAGTCTTTCCAGTGAATATTCAGGACTGATTTCCTTTAGGATGGACTGGTTGGATCTCCTTGTAGTCCAAGGGACTCTCAAGATTCTTCCCCAATACCACAGTTCAAAAGCATCAATTCTTTGGTGCTTAGCTTTCTTTATAGTCCAACTCTCACATCCATACAAGACTAATGGAAAAACCATAGCTTTGACTAGATGGACTTTGTCAGCAAAAGAATGTCTCTGCTTTTTAATATGCTATCTAGGTTGGTCATAGATTTTCTTCCAAGGAGGATGTGTCTTTTAATTTCATGGCTGCAGTCACCATCTGTAATGATTTTGGAGCACTAAAAAATAAAGTCTCTTACTGTTTCCAATGTTTCCCCATCTATTTGTCATGAAGTAATGGCAATGGATGCCTTGATCTTAGTTTTTGAAATGTTGGGTTTTAAGCCAACTTTTTCAGTCTCCTCTTTCAATTTTATCAAGAAGCTCTTAAGTTCTACTTTGTTTTCTGCCATAAGGATGGTATCATCTGGGTATCTGAGGTTATTGCTATTTCTCCCGGGAATCTTGATTCCAGTTTGTGCCTCATCCAGCCTAGCATTTCTCATGATATACTCTGCATCTAAGTTAAATAAATGAGTGACAATATACAGCCTTGACATATTCCTTTCCCAACTTGGAACCAATCCATTGTTCCATGTCCAGTTCAAACTGTTCCTTCTTGACCTGCATATAGATTTCCCAGGAGGCAGGTCAGGTGGTCTGGTACTCTCATCTTTTTAAGAATTTTCCACAGTTTGTTGTGATCCACACAGTCAAAGGCTTTGGCATAGTCAATGAAACAGAAGTAGATGCTTTTCTGGACTCTTGCTTTTTCTATGATCCAATGGATGTTGACAATTTGATCTCTGGCTCCTTTGACTTTTCTAAATCCAGCTTGAACATCTGGAAGTTCACAGTTTACGTACTGTTGAAGCCTGGCTTGGAAAATTTTGAGCATTATTTTGCCACTGTGTGAGATGAGTGCAATTGTGTGGTAGTTTGAACATTATTTGGCATTACTTTTCTTTGGGATTGGAATGAAAACTAACTTTTTTCCAGTCCTGTGGCCACAGCTGAGTTTTCCAAATTTGCTGGCATATTGAATGCAACACCCTAACAGCATCATCTTTTAGGATTTGAAATAGCTCAACTGTAATCCCATCACCTCCACTAAGCATCACTTAGGAAGTGATGCTTCCTAAGGCCCACTTGACTTCGAATTCCCAGGATGTCTAACTCATGGTGAGTGATCACATCATCATGGTTATCTGAGTCATGAGGAATTTTTTGTACAGTTCTTTTGTGTATTCTTGCCACATCATCTTCATATCTATGGCTTTATTAGGTCCATACCATTTCTGTCCTTTATTGTGCCCATCTTTGCATGTAATGTTCCCTTGGTATCTCTAATTTTCTTGAAGAGATCTCTAGTCTTTCCCATTCTATTGTTTTCCTCTATTTCTTTGCATTGATCTCTGAAGAAGGCTTTCTAATCTCTCCTTGCTAGTCTTTGGAACCCTCCATTCAAATGCATATATCCTTCCTTTTCTCCTTTGCCTTTAGCTTCTCTTCTCTTTTCAGCTATTTGTAAGGCCTCCTTAGACAATCATTTTGCCTTTTTGTATTTCTTTTTCTTGGAGATGGTCTTGATCACTGCTTCCTGTACAATGTCTCAAACCTCCGGCCGTAGTTTCTCAGGCACTCTGACTATCAGATCTAATTTCTTGAACCTATTTGTCACTTCCACTGTATAATCATAAGGGATTTGATTTAGGTCATTCCTGAATGGTCTAGTAAATTTCCCTACTTTCTTCAATTTAAGTCTGAATTTTGCAATAAGGTTTTTTTGATCTGAGCCATAGTCAGCTGCAGTCTTGTTTTTGTTGACTGTATAGAGCTTCTCCATCTTTGACTGCAAAGAATATAATCAATCTGATTTCGGTGTTGACCATCTGGTGATGTCCTCATGTAGAATCTTCTCTGTGTTGTTGGAAGAGGGTATTTGCTATGACCAGTGCGTTCTCTTGACAAAACTCTGTTAGCCTTTGCCCTGGTTCATTTTGTACTCCAAAGCCAAATTTCCCTATTACTCCAGGTATCTCTTGACTTCCTACTTTTGCATTCCAGCCCCCTATAATAAAGAGGACATCTTTTGGGGGTGTAAGCTTTAGAAGGTCTTGTAGATCTTCATAGAATCATTCAACTTCAGGTTTTTCAGCATTACTGGTTGGGGCATAGGCTTGGATTACTGTGATAGTGAATGGCTTGCCTTGGAAGCAGAGATCATTCTGTTGTTTTTGAGACTGCACCCAAGTACTTCATTTTGGACTCTTTTGTTGACTATGAGGGCTACTCCATTTCATCTAAGAGATCCTTCCCACAGTGGTAGACATAATGGTCATCTGAGTTAGATTCACCCATTCCAGTCCATTTTAGTTTGCTGATTTCTAGAATGTCAATGGTCACTTTCAGTTAGTTCCTAGTATTTGTTTTTCATCCATTAAATTGCTGTTTTTCATGGTCTCACATTTAAAATGCATGTCTGGTAAGCAGCATGTGTTCCTTTTTTCTGTAATCCAATTTTGTTATTTTTTGTATTTTAATTGGAGTATTTGGACCATTTATTGCACTACACAATCATTACAATTTAGTGTACAGCTAGTATATGATTTATTTTTATTTTAGTTTTTCTTGCTTTATATTCCTCTTTTTTCTCCTTGTTTTGTAATTTCATGTTAACCACTAGACATTATTATAACAAATATTAGAACTTCTCTCTAGTCTATCTTTCTCCATTGTAGGTTTCTCCTCTATTAAGCATAGTATCAGCAGATAAAATTATTTCAATCAGAAAGGGAGCTTTTAAAAATCTGGGTTGCAAGTATTATGAGTCTTTTTTATTGTATATTTCACCCACAATTGGTGTTTACCTTTCTAGGTCTTAGGTGTCAGACTAGGTGTTAAGGTGTCAGTCCATGTCAGACTCTTTGCAACCCAGAGAACTGTATCCCACGAAGCTTCTATGTCCATGGGATTTTTCTGGCAAGAATACTGGAGTAGGTTGCCTTTTCCTTCTCCCAGTGATCTTCCTAGCACAGTCTGAGACTGCATCTCCTGTGAATCCTGCATTGCAGGCAGTTTCTTGACTGCTGAGTCTCTGGAAGAAGCCTCTGCTACAATGTACTCTATCATAAAGGGAAACATAATTCTTGTTGCTATTATCTTTTTATTTTTTAATTTAATAAAATTATCTTCTATTATTTCTATGCTTTTGATTTCTTGAAAATCATCACCTGTTGGAAATTTTACAAGATTTTTGATAGTTTTTGTTCTCACCATTTTTTTTATTCAGTAAGTTCAGGCTGATCAGTTCAGTTCAGTCATTCAGTCATGTCCGACTCTTTTTGATCCCATGGACTGCAGCAAACCAGGCTTCAGAGGTGAGCAAACCTTTCTTTCTTATCGAAGTATAATTGACATACAATGTTACATTGGTTTCATAGTACACCATAGTGTACTATGGTGTACAACATAGTGATTCAACATTTATATATATATTTTCATAAAGGAGCAGGCATATTAGGGTTTGTGGGCCATATAATACTCTTAAACTCTTGCAACTCTTAAACTCTGCTGTTGTAGCATAATAGAAGCTGTTTGTTGCTCATCAGTAGCTAAGTCATGTCTGACTCTTTGCAACCCCGTAAACTGCAATCCACCAGACTCATCTGTTCATGGCATTTTCCAGGCAAAAATACTGGAGTGGGTTGCTATGCTCTCCTCCAGGGCATCTTCCCAATCCAGGAATCGAACCTGTGTCTCTTATGTTTCCTGCATTGACAGGCAGGATCTTTACTGCTAGCACCATAGGGGAAGAACAGCTTCACAAACTAGGTCTTTTTAAAATTAGGAAATCAAAGGAGAAATGTAAGTCTAATTTGCCCTAATTCATTCATCTGCTAATTGGGGAAGGTGAGATTTGAACCATGGTGCTCAGTCAAGATTTATACACTTTTGTCTATTGCATCCACATTTCTTTGCTTCATGTTGTAAAACAAAATCTGATTTTGTTTACTATTGGCAAATGAAAAGACAACAAAATATCAAAAATAAGTACATAAATTAATAGAAAAACTTCCCTGGAATTAGCTCACAATATCCTCTCCCTTCCCACCTGAATCTGTGGTCAGACAACCATTTTAAATGCCACCTGCAAATTATAAGATCTCAGAACAACATAAACTATTAAGTACATGACATAAAGTCTACTGAGAATAATTTATGAAATACTTGCTATAAATTTCAAAGGAATACTAAATATTAAACATCAACAATATAAATTGAAGCCAGGTCTCTGAGACTAGGTTGTCAGATTCCAAGACTAGAAATTATGCAGATGTGAGTGACTGTCCTTTAATTCTGTGATTATTCAAAGCAATTATTTAAACATGAAATTAAGTGTCTGCTCTAACTCAAAAATATACATAATCAACAGGAGTCAGGAAGCTTTATATTCATTAGAATAAGCATCAGGAAACATATATTAGGGATTTATCCCATAACTCTTTTCCATCACTCACAAATATAGCATTTAACTTCCAGAGAAACAACAATGGCAGATCTTTATGTTTCTAACCGGTTAATTAAATATTCCTGGCTAGATTTGAGCCCTGACAAGCAGTATTGCTCACAAACCCAAATGAGAAGATGCACATTTCTGAGTCATAAGCAGAGGGCGTGCAAAGGCTAAATTAATGCTTATGTGTGTGCCTGCCTGTTCAGACTGTAGCCAGCCAGTCTCCTCTGTCCATGGAATTTCTCAGGCAAGAATACTGGAATGGGTTGACATTTCCTCTTCCAGGGGATCTCCTCCTCCCAGGGATCAAACTGGCATCTCCTGTGTCTCCTGCACTGCAGGCCAGTTCTTTACACCTGAGCCATCAAGGAAACCAAACTAATGCTTAACTCCTTTCACCCACCCACAGACTCTTTATGAGCATCTCCTAAGATACATGAATAATGATAGAAAGTTTATTATAAATGAATAGAAGGCTTGTGACCCTGTGTTTTTGTTTATGGGGGGAAAGCTAAACTAATACTTTAAACTATGTAAAATAGAATTGGAGTAAATTCTACCAGGAAGAAAAATAAATCTTCAATGTTACATCCTTCAGACACAATCAAGCCTTCAGATTATGTGACTAGCGTTTGAATTTTTATTAAACTCAGTGTTTTACTTTTCTGGTGATCAGGCAAGACCCAATCTGCTAAGTACATCAGTAGTGCAGATGAAGTTTCAAGACAAATTTTCCAGAGACCCCCTCTAACCCAATAGCAGCCCCTCAGCGCTGTCTGTAATAAAATTTCAGGTCACAACCAGTGAGCCAGGAGGTTGCCAAGAATCTACCTCTGAAAGAAATTTGGACTCAGTGTTGAGAGACAGGAACTATATTCCCACCTTACCTCCAAACATCTTTGTGACTTTGGGCAATTAAGTTAATCTTTCAGAAATTCCAAATCTGAAACTGTAAAATGAGAATTATAATACCTGTCTGCTGTTGAGTAGATCAAATCAGATAATGCACATGAAAGCACTTTAAAGTGAAAGTGCTATACGTTTGGGAAGAATTATTATTCTTTGACTCTGAGCTGCCCTTCAGCTGAATCCACTAGTTAAAAACCTTGATCAAGTCCACAAGTAACTTTTTAAAGACTTTTTACAGGACTCCCTAAACTGCTGACTAGTAAGAATGAATCAAGCTAGAAAATATGATTAAGTAAAGGAAAAGTACACACACACCACCACCACACACACACCATTCTGCCATTCAGCATTTCAAGTTAAACAATATTAATAAGCTGTAAAAGTCTACACTACGTTTTCCTCCACACTATGAATAGAAATAAAAATTTAACCTTTCTCATATCTTAATGTATTGTGAACTCTTTCCATGGTATCAAATGATTTATTTATAACTTCATTTATCAACTGTGCATTAGATAATTTTATGAGAATTAGAATACCTATTTGTTTATTAATATCATATTTTTTTACTTTTACATTATAAATATGGATGTGACACATTTCATGATTTTTATAGAAATTTCATGACACCATATATTCCTGTTTTCCCAGGATACAATTGGTTAACACTTGTTGCCCTCCTGTATTTATAGCATAGCCTTTCACTCACAAAAGTGTCCAAGTTTGGTCAATAAATTATATTGTCATTCTATCTTGGTGATCCATAATGATTGCCCTTATAGCACCTCCTGAAGGCAGAACTAAGTGAAAGACAATGATTAATTAAACTTGCTTTCTAAGTAATGTGAAACACATATATTCATCTCTGAAAGTGAAGGCGTTTAAAGTATTCTAGTTCTAATAAATGCTGGAGAGGGTGTGGAGAAAAGGGAACCCACTTACACTGTTGGTGGGAATGCAAATTGACAAAGCCACTATGGAAAACAGTATGGAGATTTCTTAAAAATAACTAGGAATAAAACTAACATATGACCCAAGAACTCCTGGGTATGTACACTTAGGAAACCTTAATCGAAAGATATACATGTACCCCAATGTTCACTGCAGTGGTATTTACAATGGCTAGGACATGGACGTTACCTAGATGTTCACTGACAGATGAATGGATGAAGAAATTTTGGTATATATATATATGTGTGTGTGTGTGTGCGCGCGCGGGAGCACGCAATGGAATATCACTACTCAGCCATGAAAAAGAACACATTTGAGTCAGTTCTAATGAGGTGGATGAACCAAGAGCCTATTACACAGAGTGAAGTAAATCAGAGAAAGACAAATGTTATATATTAACATATATATATGGAATCTAGCAAGATGGTACTGATGAACCTATCTGTAAGGCAGCAGTGGAGATGCAGACACAGAAAATGGACTTGTGAACATGGGGGCAGGGGGTCCGGGGAGGAAAGGGTGGGAAGAATTGAAAGAGTAGGACTGAAGCATAACCATTCAGTTCAGTTCAGTTCAGTCGCTCAGTCGTGTCCGACTCTTTGCGACCCCATGAATCGCAGCACGCCAGGCCTCCCTGTTCATCACCAACTCCCGGAGATCACTCAGACTCACATCCATCGAGTCAGTGATGCCATCCAGCCATCTCATCCTCGGTCGTCCCCTTCTCCTCCTGCCCCCAATCCCTCCCATCCAGTTCTAACTGTTGCTTCCTGACCTGCATACAGATTTCTCAAGAGGCAGGTTAGGTGGTCTGGTATTCCCATCTCTTTCAGAATTTTCCACAGTTACCATTAGCATGTGTAAAATTAGGTGGCCAGTGGAAATTTGCTGTATGATGCAGACAATTCAAACTTGATGCTCTGTGACCTCTAGAGATGGGATGGGGTGGGAGGTGAGAGAGAAGTTCAAGAGGGAGGGGACATGTGTATACCTACAGCTGATTTATGTCTATATAGGGCAGAAACCAACACAATATTGTAAAGCAATTATCCTCCAATTAAAAATAAATTAAATTAAAAAGAAAAAGTTAGACAAAAAATATTCTGTTCCTGTCTGTAAGTACTACATGTTCTTGTAATATTTCAAATACTGTATTTCTGTCCCTCCCTATACCATTCCTCCCATGAATTCCATATGTCCTCAAAATTGCTGAAAGCCAGAACAAAAAGAAGTCCAGCCTAATGATATCTTGGAATGCATCTTTTCATCATCAGAAACAATTTTGAGTTAGTCTCTTGACTCTTAACCTAAAATTTGCTTTCTCTGCACATGCTGATCCTTCAATCTGAAACACACTTGCCCTGACTCTATCTGGAGAAGACAGTTTTTGTGAGTTTTTGTGTTTTTGTTACACAAAATGTCTTCTCGAGATAGAGTCAGGGCAAGTATGTTTCAGATTGAAGGATCAACATGAGCAGAGAAAGAAAATTTTAGGTTGAGTCAAGAGACTAACTGAAAATTGTTTCTGTAGTGTGTTAGTTTCTGGAGTACAGTAAAGTAATTCAGTTATATATATAATATGTAGTACATACATATATATTGCATATATAATAGGTATTAATTTCAGATTATTGTCATTATATTTTAAGATATTGAATATAGTTTCCTGTGAAATATGGTAAGATCTTGTTATAAGATCTACTTTATGTATAGTAGTTTGTATCTGCTAATCCCAAACTCCTGATTTATCCCTCCCTTTACCTCTTTCCCCTTTGGTAACCTTAAGTTTGTTTCCTATGGTGGTGAGTCTATTTCTGTTTGGTAAATAAACTTATGTGTATCACTTTTTAGTTTCCACATAATATTATATGATATTTGTCTTCCTCTGCCTTAATTAGTTGACTTAGTATGACAGTCTCTAGGTTCACCTATATTCTGCAAATGGCATCATTTGTTTCTTTTAAATGGCTGAATAATATTCCATTGTATTATCATATCGCCTTTAGCCCTTCCTCTGTTGATAGACACTTAGGGTGCTCCCATGCCTTGCCTATTGTAAATGGTGCTGCTTTGAACACTGGGGTGCATGTATCTTTTCAAATTATAATTTTCTTCATATATGTGTCTAGAAGTGGGATTGAAGGATTGTATGGTCTCTGTTTTTAGTTTTTAAGGAACCTCAACACTGTCTCCATAGTGGCTGTACCAATTTATGTTCCCACCAACAGTGTGGGTGGGGTTCCCTTTTCAAGAAGCTAGACAAAATGTTTCTTCTCCTCCTTTGCCATGCTGCTCTTGAAGACTGTGTGTTTCAGATGTGTAACCTGGGGAAGAAAGAAGGTTGTTTCATCTGTATCTTACCTGAATTAAATGAGAAATAATCCTTTATTCTGTTAAGTCATGGAGATTTGAAGGTTGGTATGCCTTAACAGCAAAACTTACTTATCCTAATTAAAATGAATATCATTTTCAAAAATAGGGTATCACATGACAGAAGCTTGATGTATGTGGTATTGGTAAGGGCATAAAATGAAGAACATGGTTCAGCAGGCTGAAAAGATGATACATGCTTAACAATGAAAACATTGAGAACAGAACATTTCCCCTAGTTTGCAATGCTAGGGAAATTTTTTCAAATAACTGTTAATGATGATATATTAGCTACTACTATGAATTTAGGAAGGTTGTTATAAGAAAGACATGAGCTGAATAAATTAACCTGTGTACAAGCAGAAATGAGTTGGAATGAAACAGAAAGAGTCTGGAAATGTGGAGCCTTGTAGGGTTGGAAAATTATTTCTGAAGCTCAAACTGTAAGAGAAGAAATTGGAAAAGACTTTGAATGACAAATGTCCAGACTAACCTTGTAGAGGGATAAAATGATTCAGGGCAAAGATCAGATGGAATCTGAGAGCTTTAAGGTAGTTTTAATTAAGTTGAGAGAGAGGTATGAGGGCAAAAATAAGTAGGCTAATGACTCTAATATATAATATCTCTGAAGCTATCAAGGCCCGATTACTAGCACATGGAGCTGGGTGAAAGTCCAGCTACATTTTCAAAGGAATGAACCTAAGAAGATACAAGTTTGCAAAATGGCTCTGCCTGAAACTTGAGGCAATTCTAAGACCTCTGATGAACGCCTCCTACAGCCAGGAGAGAATAGAGAGGAAACGGACAAACGAAACTTTCTAGAGAGCATGTGCAAGGCTTGACTAGAACTCCAGTCCACCAGGGGTTAAAAATCTTCAGTTTTCAAGCAGAATCACTATGATCAGTATCTGCTGCCTCCCTCACCTTCCTTTTTCCAAGTGTGTTCACTATTGTCATCTTATTCTGGTTACACCATTGTGTACTGAGTGAGGAGTGTGTGTGTGTGTGTGAGTGTGTGTGTGTGAGTGTGTGTGTGTGTGTGTGAGTGTGTTTAGTAGGGAGGAGCTTAAAGAGGAGAGCAGCATTTGAGTTCCCAGTTCTCTGGGTTCAGAGTTGACACTGCTATCTTAATGAGGAGAATATACATTGCCTAGTTTGAGATCAAGGCTTGTGCTGTTTATTGCCCATTCACCATGACTCCTGAGCCTGTGCTCCAGAGCCCGAGTGCCGCAACTACTGAGGCCTGTGTGCCTTAGAGCCCTTGCTCCGCAACAAGAGAATCCGCCACAATGAGAAACCTGAGTACCCCATCTAAAGAGTAGCCCCCACTAACCACAACTAGAGAAAGGCCCATGAAGCAACAAAGATCCAGCACAGCCAATAAATAAACAAAGGTTTAAAAGAAATGCTGCACCTCCAGTGGCATCAAGATCCAGCCTGAACGAAGGCCAGCACATCTGGTTGGCTTCCCTCATTGTTGTGGGATTCAGTATTCCCACCTCAGGCAGAGTCAGGGCTTCCCAGGTGGTGCTAGTGGTAAAGAGCCCGCCTGCCGGATGCAGGAGACATCAGAAATGCAGGTTCCATCTCTGGGTCAGGAAGATCCCTTGGAGGGCATGGCGACCCACTCCAGTATTCTTCCCTGGAGAATGCCATGGACAGAGGAATCTAGTGGGCTACAGTCCATGGGGGTCACACAGAGTCAGACATGACTGAAGTGACTTAGCAGGCAAAGCATTGAGGCAGTACTTCCGTAGGGAGGCACTATACTAGGCTTGAGGGGAGAAATACGTTCCTAGAAAGGCTATGTAGAAGTGCAAACAGGAGAATGTGGAAATGTCAGAAGTGGCAAGAAGCAAGAGCCAGATGGAGAGAGAGGGAAGTCTAAGGGATGGCATGAGAAGCAGGCTTTACAGTTGGGCTCTTTATAGCAGGACAATGCTGGAGTTCCGCTTTTGCCTGAAAATGACTCGTGCCCTGAGGTCCTGAGAGAAGACAGTTTTTTTTTGTTTGTTTTTTTTTAATTTGTCTTTGTTTTGTTTTAGTGCAGTTCCTCAGAAAAATGAAGCCAAATTAGCATAGAAGCTCAGTCTTTTGTCAGTAAGATCATCTACACCATTTTCCTAGATTCCACATATATGTGCTAATATACAATATATTTTTTTCTCTTTCTGACTTCATTCTGTATGACAGACTTACTGGCAAAGGAGAAATAAAGGCACAGACATAAAGAACTAGTGTATGGAGACCAAGAGGGGAACAGGGGGTGGGATGAATTGGGATTGATATACATACACTATGATGCATAAAACAGACAACTAATGAGGACCTGGGCTTCCCAGGTGGCACTAGCAGTAAGGAACCTGCCTGCCAATGCAGGAGATGTAAGAGATGCAGGTTCAATCCCTGGGTAGGGAAGATCTCCTGGAGGAGGTCATGGCAATCCCTCCAGTATTCTTGCCTGGAGAATCCCATGGACAGAGGAAGCCCTACAGTCCATGGGACTGCAAAGAGCCAGACAAGAGTGAAGCAATGTAGCACGCACACAATGAGAACCTAACATATAGCATGGGGAACTCTACTCAGAGTTCTGTGGTGACCTGAATGAGAAATAAATCCAAAAAATAAGAGAAGATATTTGCATAGGTATGGCTGAGTCACTTTTCTGTCCAGTAGAAAATAAGTTGACATTTAGAGTAACTGCAAAATGAAGATTTTTTTGTAAAATCCAATTTTTTTTTTTTTTTCTTAAAGATCAGTCTTCCTTCTTGGATCTGTTAATCTCCACCAAGACAGAGTCTGCTTTTTTATACCCTGACCTGAGCACCGAAGAATTGATGCTTTTGAACTGTGGTGTTGGAGAAGACTCTTGAGAGTCCCTTGGACTGCAAGGAGATCCAACCAGTCCATTCTGAAGGAGATCAGCCCTGGGATTTCTTTGGAAGGAATGATGCTAAAGCTGAAACTCCAGTACTTTGGCCACCCCATGCGAAGAGTTGACTCATTGGAAAAGACTCTGATGGTGGGAGGGATTGGGGGCAGGAGGAGAAGGGGATGACAGAGGATGAGATGGCTGGATGGCATCACTGACTCAATGGACGCGAGTCTGAGTGAACTCCGGGAGTTGGTGATGGGCAGGGAGGCCTGGCGTGCTGCGATTCATGGGGTCACCAAGAGTCGGACACGACTGAGCGACTGAACTGAACTGAAACAGCCAGAGTATCCCCAAAAGACTTTATGGTGCTTCAACTTTGATCTCCACCCATTCGGAGAACTCCACCATCTGCTTCAGGGCTTCACATCTGCTTTGCCCAAATCCCCACAAAGTGATAATTACTTGGGTCAATCTCAATTTGGTTATACATCTTAGACTAGGTGCTTGCAATTGCTGAATCTCCTTCCAGTGATAAAGGACAGTTCCATCCCTTTCCACCATATGAGTAGGAAATGTTTAGCTTTCTATAATATAAAACCTGATTACAGAGGCTTTAAAAAAGAAGACTTTGCTTTTCTCCCACAACCACAGGAGAGGTAGGCAATTGCTGTCGTTTCAGTGAGTCAGCTCTAGCAGGTCTACTGTGTCTGCCACTCTTAAAGCCTTTATCTTCTGATCACAGAAAGGTTGCTGCAGCTCCAGCCATTGTATCTGAGTACAAGGCAGGGAGACTGTGAAAGGAGTAAAAGTTGTTGGAAACCACATCCATTTCTGTTCATCAGAAAAGCAAGCTTTTTAAAGATTACTTCTTCCCACCACCTTCCCGGCAGACTTCCATTTCAATTTTATTTACCAGATTTGGGTTACAAGTCTTCCCATAGATGCTGGGAAACTGGGAATCAGGTTTATTGGGATTGTCTTTGAATAGCTTTGTCTTTGGCTGGGATTCCCAAAAGTTGAATTTCTCACAACAAGGAGTGCTAGGAGACTAAATGATCCAACCCCCGGCCTGCCCCCTGTGGAGCTGTGTAACAAACAAAAATAATGGGGGCTTCCCTGGTGGCTCTGCAATGAAGAGTCCACCTGCCAATGCAGCAGATATGGGCTCAGTCCCTGGGTTGGGAAGATCCTCTGAGAATGAAATGGCAACCCACTCCAGCATTATTGCTTGGGAAATGGCAGGGACAGAGTAGCCCATGGGGCCGCAAAAGAGACAGGGCTTAGCAACGAAACAGTGACAACAACAGGTAGTAGATGGCATATGATACTTCACAGCCTGAAAGAAAAGAAATATTAATAGTCTTGCTAACAGTCTTCTTATACTTAAGTGAAAGTGCTGGCGTAAAGCCTGGTATATAGTATGATGCTGAGTCTGGATTCCTTGGAGATGTCCAGCTCAGAGAACGTGCCAGAAGGCACCAGATAATAGCCAGTTTGCCACAAGAATAAAGACGTCTAGAATTCCCACCTGCTACTACAAGGTTTGCCACAGAGTGAGAGCTTTGCTGCTGCTTCTTACATTTTTCTATTTCTTTTCTTTTTCTTCCTTTTTTTTTTTTTTGGTCATTTTTTAAAACAAGTTGTTCTGTTTACAGTTTGAAATCTGTCCTTTCAGAAGCACTTGTTGACAGAGCGGGGCTACAGCGAGGGTGGCTGACACGCTCTGGATTAATCAGCGCGACAGGAGCCGAGCCGGAGCACCTGCTTAGCGGATGCACCGCGCGTCGGACACATCCATCACCATCTGTCTCGCCTCCCGCCCGCTCGGCCGCTTCCCACCGCCTTCGGTCCCCCTGGTGGCCAGGGCTCTTCAAATGCCAAGAAGGACGGGACATGAGGCTGCTTTCGTCGGAGCTCTTTCGGAGCTTCCCACCGCTGAAATTAAGACTCTTTTGCTTATATTTGTAAACTAAGTGGATGTGACGCGAGAGTCGCGGAAGGGAAATAAATCTGAAGCGTTGAAAAGCCTTTTTAGAGTCCCATTTCTAATCATACCTGCCCTTTAACACCCACGTACAATCATCACGGTAAGTTTCTCTGTTTCCCAGTCTCCGATTGCTCTCTGCAATCCCCCAGCGTGACAGGAACAAGATTCCATTATCACTCAGACCTGGCATGGGGCTAAACGCAACATAGGGCTCTCCTAATTTCTCACAACAAGGAGTGCTAGGAGACTAAATGATCCAACCCCCGGCCTGCCCCCTGTGGAGCTGTGTAACAAACAAAAATAATGGGGGCTTCCCTGGTGGCCCTGCAATGAAGAGTCCACCTGCCAATGCAGCAGATATGGGCTCAGTCCCTGGGTTGGGAAGATCCTCTGAGAATGAAATGGCAACCCACTCCAGCATTATTGCTTGGGAAATGGCAGGGACAGAGTAGCCCATGGGGCCGCAAAAGAGACAGGGCTTAGCAACGAAACAGTGACAACAACAGGTAGTAGATGGCATATGATACTTCACAGCCTGAAAGAAAAGAAATATTAATAGTCTTGCTAACAGTCTTCTTATACTTAAGTGAAAGTGCTGGCGTAAAGCCTGGTATATAGTATGATGCTGAGTCTGGATTCCTTGGAGATGTCCAGCTCAGAGAACGTGCCAGAAGGCACCAGATAATAGCCAGTTTGCCACAAGAATAAAGACGTCTAGAATTCCCACCTGCTACTACAAGGTTTGCCACAGAGTGAGAGCTTTGCTGCTGCTTCTTACATTTTTCTATTTCTTTTCTTTTTCTTCCTTTTTTTTTTTTTGGTCATTTTTTAAAACAAGTTGTTCTGTTTACAGTTTGAAATCTGTCCTTTCAGAAGCACTTGTTGACAGAGCGGGGCTACAGCGAGGGTGGCTGACACGCTCTGGATTAATCAGCGCGACAGGAGCCGAGCCGGAGCACCTGCTTAGCGGATGCACCGCGCGTCGGACACATCCATCACCATCTGTCTCGCCTCCCGCCCGCTCGGCCGCTTCCCACCGCCTTCGGTCCCCCTGGTGGCCAGGGCTCTTCAAATGCCAAGAAGGACGGGACATGAGGCTGCTTTCGTCGGAGCTCTTTCGGAGCTTCCCACCGCTGAAATTAAGACTCTTTTGCTTATATTTGTAAACTAAGTGGATGTGACGCGAGAGTCGCGGAAGGGAAATAAATCTGAAGCGTTGAAAAGCCTTTTTAGAGTCCCATTTCTAATCATACCTGCCCTTTAACACCCACGTACAATCATCACGGTAAGTTTCTCTGTTTCCCAGTCTCCGATTGCTCTCTGCAATCCCCCAGCGTGACAGGAACAAGATTCCATTATCACTCAGACCTGGCATGGGGCTAAACGCAACATAGGGCTCTCCATGTTTCCATAAACTCTCTCCTTAACAGAGATGAGGATGGAGCGTGGTCGACTTGGAAACACGAGGTTAGAGACGTGGTGAGGTTAGAGACCACCGTGCTGCTGCCGGGAGGTGCTGTGGTCCCAGGGATTTTAGAGAAGGCAAGGTAACAGCAGGAGCGGATCCCCAGCTTGCCCCTGGAGGAGTTCAGCATCTCTGCCGCCACCCTGACTGTAGCAGTGAAGAAGTTTCTCCCATCAGCTACTTGTTTCCAGGCCTAGAACGGGCCTTGTCCTCCCTGCCTTCTCCCCGGCCATGCCTTTCTGAGTAGATCAGCTGCCTTACAGTGCAGCCCCTAGATTCAGGCATACACTTCTTTTTTTTTTTTTTTCCCCCACCATAAGTGTTTAAAGAATGACTAAATAAGGTCCTCATCGGAAAGGCCCCTATCCCAAGTAAAGGCCAACTGCAGTAATATTTCAGAGTTGAAACCATGCTTCCTTCATGCTAGGAGGTGCCATGTCATTTATTGGAACAAAACAAAAACCAAACAGGGCCACCACATTTGTGAATAACTGCAGTTTGTTGGCTCAGAGGTTAAAGCATCTGCCTCCAATGCGGGAGACCTGGGTTCGATCCCTGGGTTGGGAAGATCTCCTGGAGAAGGAAATGGCAACCCACTCCAGTACTCTTGCCTAGAGAATCCCATGGACGGAAGAGCCTATGGGGTCGCAAAGAGTCGGACATGACTGAGCGACTTCACAGTCACAGACAGCAGTTTGTTAAGTTCTCTTAAAACACATGGGTGAGGGGAAGTAAAGATAATCAGAGGATCACTGTAAGAAAAGTCTTTATGTCTGGCACCTGGGAGACCCCTGGAGAGGAAAAGAAAAACAAATATAGTATATTAACCTATATATGTGGAATCTAGGAGACCAGTGCAGGTGAGCCTATCTGCAAAGCAGAAATAGGGACACAGACCTAGAGAATGAACGTGTGAACATGGACACCAAGACAGGGGAGATGAATTGGAAGACTGGGATTGATGTATATGCACTATTAGTATAAAATAGATAACTAACCAGAACCTATGACAAACCTCGACAGCATATTCAAAAGCAGAGACATTACATGGCTGACAAAGGTCTGTATAGTCAAAGCTATGGTTTTTCCAGTAGTCATGTATGGATGTAAGATTTGGACTATAAAGAAGGGTGAATGCTGAAGAATTGATGCTTTTGAACTGTGGTGTTGGAGAAGAATTTTGAGTCTCTTGGACTGCAAGAGTAAGAGGAGAAGGGGTTAACAGGATACGATGGTTGGATGGCATCACTGACTCAATGAACATGAATTTGAGCAAACTCCAGGAGATAGGCAAGGACAAGGAAGCCTCACGTGCTGCAGTTCAAGGAGCCACAAAGCATTGCACACAACTTAGCCATTGAACAATAACAACTGTATAGGACAAGGGAGAAAAAGGAAGTACAATGTGTTTGTAGGACATATATTAAGCATACACTTAATTTTAATGTCATGTGTAAAACCACTTTCTTCTCCAAGGTAACTCACAGCACCCACATTATCGTCTAAGCCAGCTAACTTTTAAAACACTGCAAGGCCCTCTAATTCCTCTCTGCTGTCACACAAGACATGAGGAGGGGGCTCAATAGTCAAAAGGATAGGATGGAGGCATATAGAAGGTAGGAAGGTTGAGGAGTCAGGAGAAAACTAGCTGAGTTCATTTTCATGCCCATGATAAAGAGAAGTCTTTTTTGACTTGGAGGACCGATTCTACCCAGGTTATAGTGTAACTGAATTATATGCCTTTTACATTTTAATGTAAGACCAATGTTTGTTCAATTTATAATTACATAAGCTTGGGAAATGTGGTGGGTGGTACCAAGGGAAGAACAGTCCAGAATGTTGAACTACATTTTATCCTTTTAACCACAGGTTTTTTTTTTTTTTCCAAACACGGTGCTTTTGAAGTATTTATTAACGTAGGTAGGGTTTACTTTGGTTGTCTATGAAGGCAGAAATCTTATTTTCTCCTTCAATTTGTATCTGTGCCCAGCAAGGATCAACAGCAACTATTAATCCTATTAAACATTTACTGTTAGCTACCTATGAGACACGTAGTACTTTAAGTACTGTATTAACTGGTTCCTGGGGCTCTAATCTTAACCACCACACTATATTGACCCCGTAACACATAGATAAAACATAGTAGCACTTAACAAATACCTTTTTAACTATGCATGACTTGAGGGAGAGCTTTCGGGGGGAGTTTGCTTTCTGGTTACTCCCTTTTTACCTGTGTATAGCTTAACATGGAGGGACATGTAAGAAAAGAGAAGAAAACCCCTTACAAGCACAAACATACCAGCAGATTCATTCTCCCTTCCCTCGGCCCATTTGATGATTCAAGCACTCTGGTCTATTGGCCTAAATGGATGACCCCGTAAAACTAACTTACTTATTCTTGGCCAATGATGATTTATGAGAATTTTTCCTGTTTTAACTGCTTTCTGGATACTTAAAGAAAGATAATAAAAATATATATTATGTGATGTCTCCACTTTGCCAGTGGTAACATGTGGTTAACAGCACTTTCAGCCTGCAGACCCATTCTGCAAGTTTATCAGAACAGGCATCTTCTCAGAGAGGTGAATTCACTTCTTCCTCTCATTAGCTCCCAGAACCTTTTGGTTACATTTCATATTTCTGAACTCGAAGCACACGTTTGAAAAGACGATGGATGAAAACCATTCTATTAAAAAGATGGAGCAAGAAAACAGTGCTCTCTGATGACTGTATTATTTTGTTTCTGTGACTGAGATTCATCATAAAATCTACAGACGAAGGACACTGGAATTGATCTGGCCCAACTTTCTGGACTTTTAGACCGAGAAACTTAAATAAAGCCATAGAACATGTTTTGACAGTTAAAACTGAGGTCTCTTGATATTCAAAACAGAATTCTTTTCAGTGTATTGATTCCTAGGGCAAGGGAGCCTATGTTTCATGAATTGCATAAAATAAGAAGGATTACAATGGAACAGATTTAAGGAAAAAACCCAGGAGTGGGTGGACTAGAGCTGTTCTTTAAAGAACCAGATATATAGTGCTGTGAAAGAAAACACCACTGCTTGGCTAGAACAACATGATTGAGGAAGGGCAACCTTTAAGGTCATGCTGAGAAACCAATTTGAAGGTGAGTTATGAGCAAGTCTGCAGAAAGTCTCAAACACCAGAATTAAAGGTAATGCTGTATTGTTGATGATTCTATTATTATTCATTCAATTGCATTCACAAATTATGCCTCAATATTTAGAAGATTGATTCAAACTTGGCCTTAAAAAAATCACCATGGAGACCATAGCTAACAATTTTTTTTCCACCAGGAAGTCTCTCATAGACAGTCAAGCCCAGAGCACTTAAATACTGGCTAAAAAAAACTTCCCATCTGAAAGAAAATCAGTCCGGATTCATGTAACTAAACTTAATGGAAGGAAATTTCTCCAAAAGGTTAATTTCTGCCTTCAGCAAAGCCTTCATAATGGGCCATTATATGGTAAACAGTGGAACAGAAGAATGGGGAGTGTGCATATGTGATGTCTTTGCAAAGCAATTTGGAGATAAAATACAACACAAAGGTCCAGTTCCTGAGAAGCAACCCTATCCTTGCCACATGAGGTGATCTATATGTGACCTAATTGATTGTTTTTCTCTAAAGACTTCTCAGGATTCTCTTTCCTAACAATTTTCTGGCCTCTACTCCCAAGCAAATCTACACAGCAAGAAGAAAAGGAATGTATTTCCATATGTATTTCCACTACTACAGTAGTAGTGCTGCTGCTGCTAAGTCACTTCAGTCGTGTCCAACTCTGTGTGACCCCATAGACGGCAGCCCCTGAGGCTCCCTCGTCCCTGGGATTCTCCAGGCAAGAACACTGGAGTGGGTTGCCATTTCCTTCTCCAATGTATGAAAGTGAAAAGTGAAAGTGAAGTCGCTCAGTCGTCCGACTCCTAAGGACCCCATGGACTGCAGCCTACCAGGCTCCTCTGTCCATGGGATTTTCCAGGCAAGAGTACTGGAGTGGGGTGCCATTGCTGGCTCCCTCGTCCCTGGGATTCTCCAGGCAAGAACACTGGAGTGGGTTGCCATTTCCTTCTCCAATGTATGAAAGTGAAAAGTGAAAGTGAAGTCGCTCAGTCGTCCGACTCCTAAGGACCCCATGGACTGCAGCCTACCAGGCTCCTCTGTCCATGGGATTTTCCAGGCAAGAGTACTGGAGTGGGGTGCCATTGCCTTCTCCGATACCCTTTGTACATAAGCCCAATACTGTCCAATCAGCTCCCTGTCCATACAGTCATCCATTTCAGAACCTGAAAGATCTGGCCTATTGACATTAATCAAATGATTTAGTAATGGCCCAAAGTCTCCTACCCACTCTTAAAGGTGTTGACAAATCTGTAACACTGGGTTTAGACAATTGCTTGGTTGTTTATAAGCACGTTAGGGAAATTCACAGGATACATATGCAATAGTGGATATGAGGGCTCTTAAAGGGAGTGTGTTGGAAGGAGCTTTGAACTAGGTCTTGGGAATCCTGGGTATGAGCCCTATTTCTTTCTAGCTTAGTGACCTCAGGACTCATCATCTTTCACTTCAGAGTCTTCATCAGTAAAGTGTACAAGCTACATAAGACTCACTTTAAATTCCTTCCATCTTTATAGTTCTGTGATTTCACAGTTACATTCATTGTGCCCTTAGAACGTCAAACACAACCACAAATAGGCATTTAATAAACATTCCTAGATAGCATCACATATGATTTTTTTTTACTTTTATGTATTCCCCCAAACCATTCCATATTTTAAAGTACTCAGCTATACACTCTGCAAATTGCACATTTCATTTCATTTATATATTTAGGCAACTATGATGCCTTCAGGGTTATGGTTATAAATGATGGTATTGACTTGTTTTAAGAAGCAAATAACTCCAGGAAAATGTGTCCCAATAGAATTCAAAGCATTTCCACCCAAAGTCCTTCTCCTCAACCACAACCCCCCTCCCCACACACACACAGACACACACACACTCAATGTAAAGTTTCAAAATGTGCAAAATTTTAAAAATTCATGCTAGCATGAGAGAATACAACAAAACAACATCATCAGAAAACACTGTTAGTCATTTTGTTGGTGTGCTTTTTCCATTAAAGTAATTAACACTTTTTTATGTGGATGCCTATAAAAATAATGTTGAATTATCATGGATAATTCCTCTGTTATCATTTTAGTTCCTAGATTCCAAAATCCTAGAATGCAAACACCAGTTTGATGTCATAGCAGGTAGATGTGTTCCTTTATGATGCCAAAAATTACACTGTAATAATTACTTATTTTTTGAAGAGATTTTTCAATAAGAGAAAATGTTTTTTAAACAAAAGGATCAAACCAAACTGATTATTTCTAAGTAAACATCAGAGGCCCACCTTGCTTTTTGGCAATTATAAAATAAACTTATCTCTTAAAATAGAACCCCCTATTCAATGGGTCTCCTCTCAATGCTAATTGCTAACCTGACACTCTTCTTTCATTCATAGCCAAACCCCTTCTACTTAGTTAAGTATTAAGTATGTTGCTACATGCATCATCCCATCTGCTCAGAGTTGTCTGAACTGAAAGGCATGACAGGGTTTTTCTTTTCACCCTGGAAGGTTTTTCAGAGATTAAATTACTTGTCTAAAGTCACACTCTCAGCAATTAAACTGGAACAAGAAACCACATCTCCTAATTCACATCTCAGCAATATTTTCACTGTATTTGGCATGATGGAAAGGAGTGAGCCACACTGATTGTATTATTCTTTGTCATTTACTCATGATCTTTTTATTAGATTTGAGGGCAAGATAAATATAAGTTTGATGGTATGGTTCCTTCTAAGCATAGTACAAAAGTGAAAAGGGAAATGCATAATAGATTGTTCAGATTTGAGAAAGCCAAATTACACATACACATACCTTTGCCTATCTGCTTACCAAAGCATCCTTCAGCTTAAGGTTGTATATTGGGGAATTGGGGAAAGGCATGTAGGTGGTCTCAAGGCAGAGGCATCTCGTGGTTTACAGAGTCCAGAGACAATGCTCTGTGTATCTGTGAATATGATATATAAGGCTTCAACTGAACATCAGAAATGAATGTTGATGGCCATAAGTATGGATATTTTTGGAAGTTTGCCAGTTATATTTAAAGCTGAAACAATGGCTGTCTGGATACCTTAATTCCTTCAAAGAGCACCAAGCTGACTGGTAATACCAAGCAGTTCTTGGATTTTAGAAACTCCTGAGTGTTTAACTGGTTATCTGAAAGGAATTTCTGGACTCTTATGTAATTTTGTGACTTTTTAGTCTGGGAATCTCATGTAAAATATAAGTAGAAAATTTAAGTTTGTTTATTCCAGTAAAATACTCGATTGCCAGAAACACTGTGATTGAAAAAGTTTGTGATAGATGACATAGAGGAGCACTTTCTAAATCATCAAAAGGAAGCCTTGGGCTTCCCTGGTGGATAAGAATCCAAGCACCAGTGCAGGGGACATGGTTCGATCCTTGGTCCAAGAAGATCCCACATGCTGCAGAACAACTCAGCCTGTGCTCCTTACCTACTGAGCCTGCGCCCGAGAGCCCGTGCTCCACGACAAGAGAAGCCACCACAATCAGAAGCTCGTGGGCGGCAAGGAAGTGTAGTCCCTTCTCACTACAACTAGAGAGAGCTGGCACGCAGCAATGAAGACCCAATGCAGCCAAAGCATTTAAAAAAGGAGCCTGTAATCCACATATGCAAACACATGCATGTGGAAAAAAATAACTGAGTGATAGCTCACACACACACTGATCTTTAAGACTCATACCTTCTTCCACGTATGTAAAGGCTCCACTTTTTCACCCTGGAAGGTTTTTCAGAGATTAAATTACTTGTCTAAAGTCACACTCTCAGCAATTAAACTGGAACAAGAAACCACATCTCCTAATTCACATCTCAGCAATATTTTCACTGTATTTGGCATGATGGAAAGGAGTGAGCCACACTGATTGTATTATTCTTTGTCATTTACTCATGATCTTTTTATTAGATTTGAGGGCAAGATAAATATAAGTTTGATGGTATGGTTCCTTCTAAGCATAGTACAAAAGTGAAAAGGGAAATGCATAATAGATTGTTCAGATTTGAGAAAGCCAAATTACACATACACATACCTTTGCCTATCTGCTTACCAAAGCATCCTTCAGCTTAAGGTTGTATATTGGGGAATTGGGGAAAGGCATGTAGGTGGTCTCAAGGCAGAGGCATCTCGTGGTTTACAGAGTCCAGAGACAATGCTCTGTGTATCTGTGAATATGATATATAAGGCTTCAACTGAACATCAGAAATGAATGTTGATGGCCATAAGTATGGATATTTTTGGAAGTTTGCCAGTTATATTTAAAGCTGAAACAATGGCTGTCTGGATACCTTAATTCCTTCAAAGAGCACCAAGCTGACTGGTAATACCAAGCAGTTCTTGGATTTTAGAAACTCCTGAGTGTTTAACTGGTTATCTGAAAGGAATTTCTGGACTCTTATGTAATTTTGTGACTTTTTAGTCTGGGAATCTCATGTAAAATATAAGTAGAAAATTTAAGTTTGTTTATTCCAGTAAAATACTCGATTGCCAGAAACACTGTGATTGAAAAAGTTTGTGATAGATGACATAGAGGAGCACTTTCTAAATCATCAAAAGGAAGCCTTGGGCTTCCCTGGTGGATAAGAATCCAAGCACCAGTGCAGGGGACATGGTTCGATCCTTGGTCCAAGAAGATGCCACATGCTGCAGAACAACTCAGCCTGTGCTCCTTACCTACTGAGCCTGCGCCCGAGAGCCCGTGCTCCACGACAAGAGAAGCCACCACAATCAGAAGCTCGTGGGCGGCAAGGAAGTGTAGTCCCTTCTCACTACAACTAGAGAGAGCTGGCACGCAGCAATGAAGACCCAATGCAGCCAAAGCATTTAAAAAAGGAGCCTGTAATCCACATATGCAAACACATGCATGTGGAAAAAAATAACTGAGTGATAGCTCACACACACACTGATCTTTAAGACTCATACCTTCTTCCACGTATGTAAAGGCTCCACTACACAATACCAGGTTCTGAAAAACCAAAAGCAGTGGGTCAAGCCAGTCTGGATTGAAATACCCACTCCTCTCCGTGTTTACTAAATAATCTCAAGCAAGTGGGTCGACACATCTGAGTCTCAAGGAAAATCAGAGTTATTGTCAAGTTCGACACACTCTACAACTGGGTCAGAATGTTTTTTTTTTTTTACAATCAAAGCATCTCTTGGACCAGAAGCTCTCTCATCCTCCTGTATGAGCTGTGTGCTTTCTATGTCTTTGGTTCTCTCTGTCTCTTCTCTACCTATGATTCCTCAGCATTGCACTTTCTGCCAACACAGGGGCTTAGCATCTTGACATCTTCAGTTTTCATACTGTTCTTCTTGGGCTCAACTTTGCCTTGTAATTTTTCAGACTGCTGTTCCCTGAGCTAAATAAATCATTATCTCAATTCTCTTAGTTTAAATGGCCCATAAAGGGGTGTGATTGGCCTAGCTCATTTTTGAAAAGTTTATTTTTATTTCATAAGCTATAATTATGTGAAATAAAAAATATAAAGTTCTTAAAATTTTATATGTTTGTGTGTGTGTGTGTGTGTTAGTCACTCAGCCAAGTGTGATTCTTTTTGACCCCAAGGACTGTAGCCAACCAGGCTCCTCTGTCTATGGGATTCTCCAGGCATGAGTACTGGAGTGGGTAGCCATTCCCTTCTCCAGGGGACCTTCCTGACCCAGGGTTCAAACCTGGATGTGCATACACACACATACATACACACACACACACACACACATCTGCTGCTTTTGAAGTATTTGTTCACCTTTGGTCTAATGATGTCAATGGAAGCCTTAAGTGAGGTTGTACAATATTTAGTTAGATTTCTCTTTCCATCAGTGGCTTTGAGAGGAGTGAGGGCCCCAGAGGTCTGTCATAGGCAGACAGACACAATGACTGAAGAGCTTTGAAATTTTCTTATCAGTGACTGCTACTGATGATGATGATCAACCCTGGATTCTACTATTGACCTCTAATCTATGTACTATGCACCTCTCATCAATGCCTTCCGTCTAGATCTTTGTCTTAAAATAATTTTCTCTGTTGTTTGTAAATTCAGCTTCTGTAAGGCATAAGGAATAGAGTCTTAGCTTAGCTCAAACAATTTGTTAAAATGATAGGCAACCAGGCTTCCTAGAGATTGAGACTTTGTTCAAGTCTTGACAATAGTTCAAAGAATGATGATGCAGAGACATTTTGGTGGCTGTCCCGTGGCTTACTATCCTTCAGACTATTGCTTTGGTGCCTTGGCAATTCTTTATTTCAACTCCTGTTGTTAGCACTGTTTTTATATGTGTCTCAAAGTCAAACTCTTCAGCAAAGAAAAATCCGGTTAGCTTGGAAAGTCACCATCAGGCAAAGGGCACTTTTGTTGGTATTAGCTAGAGCTTGTACACCAGGTCACTTCATGAGCCTAAGGACTGCCTATAAACAGGCTGTTTGGGGGTCAGGAGTTAAACCCATTGTATTCAGGACCATGATGTTACTGCACAAAAATATAGCAATCTACACATTATTGAGACTCTTGGAAAGAGGTTTTGTACATGGCGGGTGCCCTGATATTCAGAAGAGGTCATTATAACCATCAAGCATCTTGTGGATATGCTTCAAGGTTCAGAAACAGTTGTATTCATTTTGTTCAGAAAAAAACTTACATATTGAGGATAAAGCAAGAAGAAATAAAGTCATGGAGATGGAAGTTGGCAGGGCAGATCATAATGAACTCATTCAACTAACTTCTGTAGGAGAAAGGGGATAGAGAAAGACTTACAAACCTAGAGAAAATGAAAGGGGATAGATTAACAGAAAAGAAGCATGAGAAGAAAGTGAGGGCAGAGGAAATAGAAAAAAAGAAAAATAGGAAGAAAAGAGGGGAGAAACAGCAGATATTAGTGTTTCCTTCCCTTAGAGATTAGAGTCTTTCTGCTCTCCTTGGTCCCATGAAAGCAAACTCTTTTCTCAAGAAAAGAAGAAAATCTCCCATCAGTGACAACAAGCCTGTCAGCACCGGTTTGGTGGAGAGCAACTTAGCTTTGGTAAGAACAAGGCATGAGATAGCATGAACATAAGTATAATGTAGCAAACATGCTCTGAGATAAAAGAAAGAATATTGGTGTTGGTGTAGAGAAAATATTTAGGTTTGGTTTTAGGAAAAGTTTCTAACTAGTAGCACTATAATACATTTTCTTAAAGGGACCAGATGTTCCTGTGATCACCTGGTGAGTCTTACGGTCACGTGTCATGTCTGTTAGGACAGCGGTGCTCAAAATGTGTTCCATGGACTAACAGTGTCATTATCACCTGGGAACTTGTTAGAAATACAAATCACTGGACCCCATCATATATCAACTGAATCAGAATCGCCAGAATCTGAGCTCAGCACTGCATTTCAACAAGTCATTGAGGTGACTTTTAAGCAGCTAAAGTACAAGAGACACACAAAAAGGAAATGTTATGGCTGTTTTCATTAGGCACTTGGTCAGTGTCTGATGCTGAGAACTGAAGTCAGGTATCCAGGGAATCTATGAACAACTAGACTGGTTTCTTCCCTCCCACAGTCCCCCTCTATTTGTCAGGCTTCTTCCCATTTCTGAAGCCTAATAAGTTCCAGAGATATTATGCCCCTCTCTCCTAAATAGAGAACAAACCAGGAGCCTGAAAATACAACCAGCCTGCTAAGCTCCCTTTCCACTCATTAGATTTTCTGGGATCATGATTAACAATGAACAGACACAGAGCTTTTCAAGAGAGGAGCTCTTCAAAGGTACTATCACAAGGAACAGGTCTCTACTTCAAAGTAATATGTTAGCCACAAACCCAATCAATAAGCTCTGGGCACTCTCACAATAAAATTGAGGCTTGAAGCATTCTGCTAAGATTTTACCCCTTTTTACCTTAAATGGAATTAAAAATTTTCCATGTCCTTGCCCATGAAGATCATTCATTTTGCCATTGAGAAAGCAATGTCTTTTCAGGGAAATCTGTGTGCAGCATTGATCAGCTGATTTATCATGGTGCAAACATCTGTGTATGTGTATGCACATGTTTGTGTGTACATGTTACACATGAATAGGCATTCTGTCTAGTCAGACAGAATGATTTAATTTTCTAGATTTAATTATTTTCTAGATTGAATCTAAAAATCCTATGTCCCTGCTACAAATGTACAAATTGCATGCAAATCACCTACAGTAACTGAAATACTCTTATGGAAAAAATCTCTTTTGTATACGTAAATATTATAAGTATTTTAGTGTGAAATACCATCTGGGCTGATAACTCCCGGAAGGCATAATGACATCATGGCTTTGTTGGGGAAAGTAGAAGGTCTTTGTTCAATTCACATGGATTCAAATTTTGATTCTGCCACTTATTAGTTACATGATGTAGGGCAGGTTTTTGAACTTCTCTGAGTTTCCATGACCTAGTCTGTACAATGAAGAAAGTAATAGTTAACCTTAAATTTTACAGTGAGCATTTTTGTGAGATAATATTGATAAACAAATTGAAATTAGAGAGTGGTAAATGATGAATGCTATGATAAAAAGACATGGCCTGGCTCTCAGGAATCAAATAGTGTACTTGTAGAGAAATGACAGACACATGTGAAGCATCAAACCTCCATAAAAGAGATAAATGGCTGATCAGTGGAGCATGAAATGATATGGATAATTATGTAATAAATGGTTTAAGGGGTCATAGATGGAGGAACAGAGTGAACAGGAGTTATAGGAGAAGATATTCAGATGAGGGACAATTTAAACTGGCCCTTGAAGGGAGGGAGAAGAGCAAGACAAGGTGATAACACGCAGAATAAACTTAGGAGGTGGTGAATAGCCCACTTTGGCTGAAAAGCTGGCTCTGGGGCCACGTGTATTTGAAGATAAGCCTAGAAAGGCAGGCTGGAGTGGACTAAGAAACCTCTGAATGTCAAGCTAATGCATCATATGGACAACTGAAGGAGACTGTCCTTTCAATTCATTTTAATCTGTCCTAAACCCACATAATTCAATAGATCTAGTTATCCCTTCTCCCTATTTATCATGTTTTCAAAGTTACCTTGTATAAGAGGGAAACAGGGGCAGGAGATAAGGTACAGCCACATCCCCGTATGACTGATGCTGAGCTCTGCTGATGCTGTGGCTTTCTTCCTCACCCCTCAGGCCTGAGGCCTGTGGCTCCTTTCTGCTGCAAAGTTCTGGGGAGGAATCCTTTTGCATTTTTTGTGTTTTTACTTTTCATATGCTTTGGTCACATTTCCCCAGTGAGATCAGAAAGGCTCTTTTTCACCCAGGTCTTTTATCATAGCTCTAATAATAAACTCGCTCATATTTCTTGGGCTTCTCTGCTGGGTCAGATGGTAAAGAATCTGCCTGCAATACAGGAGGCCCAGGTTCAATCCCTGGGGGGAATGGCAGCCCACTCCAGTAATCTTGCCTAGAGAATTCCATGGACAGAGGAGCCTGGCAGGCTTCTTACCATTCCTAAATCAGTCCTCTATCTCAACTCTTTATTCAGAACTTCAGCTTTTGCATTTATAATTCTTCTCATTGGTAATAACTACCTAGAAATTTTTACTCATTACCTCTTTTCCACACTAGATTGTTTCATTATGAATATTTTTATTTAGTTTTATATAATGAATAAAAATAGCTAGATTCCCTTTTTGATCCTAGTAGATATTCTGTGTCACTTGGTGGCATAATTTATAGCATTTACATTTATAACTACAATTATTAAATGTTGTCAGTCTTGTTTCTGTTTAGTTCTTTTTACTGTTTAACTTCTTGGCTTTGTTTTCTTCTTATGCCTTTTGTTATATGAACTGAACACTTTTACTGTAGTTTTATTGGTGGATTTCCAATGTTAATACTATTACTTATGATATTAAGGCATTCTAAAATAAAATACTATTATTGAAATCAGCATTATTTTATATTTATTAAACTTTGTCTTTACTAAATTTCTGATTATAAGCTAATTTTGTCTTTAAGGATTTATCTTATTTCCTAACTAACCAAAATATATAATCCAATCAGTGGAAGGAGGAAAACTATAAAATTAGCTTAATCCTTCCTTGTGACCGAGTATAGGTGCTTTCAAATAAGCCTATATGGAGACTTTACTGAAGAGCCTCTTGATGAAAGTGAAAGAGGAGAGTGAAAAAGTTGGTAAAGCTCAACATTCAGAAAACTAAGATCATGGCATCTGGTCCCATCACTTCATGGCAAATAGATGGAGAAACAATGGAAACAGTGAGAGACTTCATTGTTTTGGGCTCAAAATCACTGCAGATGGTGACTTCAGCCATGGAATTAAAAGACACCTGCTCCTTGGAAGAAAAGCTATGACCAACCTAGACAGCATATTAGAAAACAAAGACATTGCTTTGCCAACAAAGGTCCGTCTGGTCAAAGTTATGGTTTTTCCAGTAGTCATGTATGGATGTGAGAGTTGGACCATAAAGAAAGCTGAGCGCCGAAGAATTGATGCTTTTGAACTATGGTGTTGGAGAAGACTCTTGAGAGTCCCTTGGATTGCAGGGAGACCCAACCAATCAATCCTTAAGGAAATCAGTCCTGAATATTCATGGGAAGGATTGCTGCTAAAGCTGAAACTCCATCCAATACTTCGGCCACCTGATGCGAAGAACTGACTCATTGGAAAAGACCCTGATGCTGGGAAAGATTGAAGGCAGGAGGAGAAGGGGACAACAGAGGATGAGATGGTTGGATGACATCGCTGACTCAATGGACATGAGTTTGAGTAAGTTCCAGGAGTTGGTGATGGACAGGGAAGCCTGGTATGCTTCAGTCCATGCAGTTGCAAAGAGTCAGACACAACTGAGTGACTGAACTGACCTGGAGACGTCACTGGCGTTCCATGGTTAAGACTCTGCACTTGCAATGCAGAGGGCACAGGTTTGATCCCTGGTCAGGGAACTAAGGATTTTAAGCTCAGATGGTAAATAGTCTGCCTGCAGTGTGGGAGACCCAGGTTTGACCCCTTGGTCAGGAAGATCCCCTGGAGAAGGAAACAGCAACCTACCCCAGTATTCTTGTCTAGAAAATCCCATGGATGGAGGAGCCTGGCAGGTTAGAGTCCAAGGGGTTACAAATACCTGGACATGATTGAGTGACTTCACTTTCACATTCAGGGAACTAAGATCCCATATGCCACATGGTGGGGCCAAAAAAGCCCCAAATAAGCCTATATGGATAAGCATCGGTTTATTAAGTTAATTTTCCATATAGGCCTGAGCAGTAGCATAGTACAGCCTTCAATTCAGGTGGAAAAAAGATACCCAGGGACACGGGAGTGGAAGTCTATTTCATGAAAATTTCGTTGTGTCTCAAATCCATCAGCACACATTGCTAGATCCACTGCTGTTGATGGATACATGGAGAGGGAACACTTTAAGAGTGGGGGAGGCAGCCCCTGTCTGCTTCTCCTTTGTCCCACTCTGAGCCCACTGGTACCTCTGACAGTGAAGCTACTTCCTAAGCTAGAGGTAATCTTGTTGCACCATCTTTGCCCTATTATATGGAATAAGGTGTCATGACATCAATTACAAAGCACTGGGAGAGAAGTAGCTCCACTTACTTCTATTTGTAAACTTCTTCCTATTATCATGAAAGCTGCTGTTTGCAATGGCTACCAAATCAGTGTCCTTGAAGGCTCCATCCATCCTGTCCTGTTTTTAAAAATTTTATTATTGGAGTTTAATTGCTTCACAATGTTGTGTTAGTTTCTGCTGTACAATGAATCAGTCATATGCATGCATATATTCCCTCCTTCTTGAGCCTCCCTTGATCTGTAGAAGAGTTTTTCCTTAGGAACTAATGTGCACTTGTGTGTGAGTGTGTGTGTGTGTGAACACGGGGTAGGCAGCCAATCACTAACCATCTTAGGGTTTGAGTGTGGACTTTACCTTCTAGGATCTTGATTTTCCTTGCTAAGTGTCTCTGGTCCTGCCATCCTATAGTCACTGCAGATGAGGAAAATATCAACCAACTGACCAGCAAAAATAAAAAACATTCAAAAGAAGATCAGGAAGACTGATCAACTTTCTTCGTGGAAGAAACTTTGACTTATACCAAATGACATGGAAATCCATTCCCAACAGAGGGAAGAGAAGATAAGAGGGCAAAAAGTGTTTCTTCTGTTGCAGTTTGCTGAGTCACCTTGTTGAGGTGATTGGCTCCCTGAAAGCCCTGGTAAATAGAAGTTAAGTGAAGTTGAGAGGCAGTGAGAGTTAAGATTTGGAAATCAGGGAGCCTGACCTAGTAAAGTACATTAAGTACCTCTTAAAATGAGGCCACGGTTATATGGCGCTCCTAGGTCTCTGGGGGCTTCCCAGGTGGCTCAGTGGTAAAGAATCCGCCTGCCAGTGCAGGAGACACAGGAGACAAAGGTTTGATCTCTGTGTTGGGAAGATCCCCTGGAGGAGGAAATGGCAACCCTCTGCAGCATTCTTGCCTGGAAAATCCCATGGATGGAGAAGCCTGTTGGACTATGGTTCATAGTGTCACAAAGAGTTGGACACAACTGAGCGATTGAGCACCATAGGTCTCTGAATAAAAGCTCACAATGAACCCTGAACCCTGTATTCCAGGGTGGCTGCAAAATAAACTCCAACCAAAAAAAATACAGTCACTGTGAATCCCTCACATTGTTCAGAATATTCACAGACATGGTAGAAACCTGAGTAGCCATTTCCTGACTCACAGTAGACACTTTTAGGAAAATCCTGCTGATTGGCACCCCAACCTAATTTTGTTTGGCTGGGACCATATTCATCCATGAATATGTCATTTACCTTTAAGGACCTTTCTCTCAAGATTTCAGCGTGCTTCCTATATTCCACATGCACATCACCACCCATCACCATCAACCCACTGAGAGATTCCTTCAGACGATCACACAGCATTTTAACCGAGAACAATGGAAGCAAGATGGAGCAACAGTAAGGTTCGTGGGTGCACTGAGAGAGGATAAGTCTTGAAGATGTTTGAAAATAAGATGCTGAAAATGAATTTGAGGAAGAAATCATGAAGACAAGTTTGTCTCAAGATGATAAAAGAAAGGAGCCGCATTGCCGAGGAGGACCACTTACTTTATGGAGGTTTTCTACCACAAAGACCATGGGAGGGAAGGGGACACACAGTTCACATCCAAACCTGGCCTCTGTCCTAGGTACTTACTTTGCACACACTCCTAGGACTTGCTGTCCTCATTCACAAAATAGAGATCATGGCAGTTACTTACCTAGCAAGGATCTCATGAGTAGTAAACACTCAGCCTAAGAAATGGTGCATGGAAAAGGACCATGGTCGCTTGTTGTTGTTGTTGCTTAATGATCATTATTATCATCACTGTTTTCATAGACAGATAAAATGGCTGAAACTTCCAAGCTGGAGTGTGGGAATTGTTATGCCCTAGAAACAAATTTTTGCAGATCTCTTGCTTCCACTGAATTCTCCTTGACAACCTCTACCCACAGTCTTTTTATCCAAAACGAGCAAACCTCATCTTCCATTTACTCAAAATATTGCTATTTGAGATGGTCTTCTTTTACCAAAGATTTGGGGGCATAGGTATGGGGTCCAATGAGATCCCACAGAACAAGAAATGAGTTAAAATTAAACATTCCATGTTATTATTATTATTTTTTTTAATAAATCAGGATTTCTCATGACCTCCCTTTTCTCCATGGAGCTGAGCCCTTGCCCATGTTGGGATATCCTCTCCCTCCCTCTTCTTTCCTGCTAGAGCTCCAAATCTCTGTTTCTATATATGCACAGAGAAACAGCTCTTAGTCCTTTTGCCCTCACAATGTTCACATTTGCATATATCCCCAATTCATTGAGCAACCTCCTTTAAAAAAAAAAAAGGAGTATAGTTGCTTTACAATGTTGTTAGTTTCTGCTGTATGTATACATATATCCCCTCCCTCTTGGACCTCCCCTGCCCCACCCCACCCTCTAGGTCATCCCAGGGCACTGAGATGATCAGCCTATGCTATGCAGCATCTTCCCACTAGCTATCTATTTTACACGTGGTTCTGTATGTATGTCAGCGCTAGTCTCCCAATTTGTCCCACTCTCCCCTTCCCCCACTGTGTCCCAGTATCCATTCTCTACACCTGCATCTCTATTCTGCCCTGCAAAGAGGTTCATCTGTACCATCTTTCTAGATTCCATACATATGCATTAATACACGATATTTGTTTCCCTCTTTCTGACTCACCTCACTTTGTATGACAGACTCTAGGTCCATCTGCATCACTATAAATGACCCAATTTCATTCCTTTTTATGGCCGAGTAATATGAAGCCACTTCCCTTGATAAAAAATTCCCTCTGCTCTGGATCTCTACCCTTAGCATCTGCGAGAACTAGAAGCAGCCAGATAAAGTGAGCAGAGGCAGCTTTCACGTGCTGACTTGCGCTGTTGTTATCCAGAGACGCCTGTCTCCTTGTATGTGGTATGAATGCGCCTATCCCAGAGGCTGGAAAGTGAGATGCACTTAATAACTAGTAGCATCCTTTCCCTACCTAGCCCTCTTGCACACACATTGCCCTGAATCACCAGATTGGAATGCCATTTCATTTGAAATCCAGAGTGTGTGCAAAGAGGAAGCAGAGTCCCGAAGCTGAAAGACAAGGTCAATGAGGGCAGCTGGCCCTGGCCCACGCAGAGGTCCAGGGACAGCAAGGGCACTGTTAGAAAGCTCTCTCTCTGAACAGCCAACAAAGATCAGGGACGAGTGGGCGGATCGAGTGTGTGGCAGAGAGGAAATGAGCCTGAGAAGGGGGTCACACCTCTGCTCCATGGCCTGCCTCCTCTCCCAGGTGGCATCACACCCCCGTTCGCAAGTGCACTGGCACCTCCGGAGCCTCCCGCAGCCCCATCCTCGCGGAAGAGAGTGCATGAGACTCTTCCCCATGCCGCCCCAGTTTGCTGACTCAATTCATCCCCCACCACTTTTAGGTCTTCCTGTTTATGTTGTCACTTGGTTTCATTATTTATTTTTAGCCCTGATTTCGGAAGCTTTTATTCTGCTGGGCTTTGGCAGGGTATCAACAGCATCATTCTGGGCTCTGAAAAGATCTTTGTACAAGCCTGGCCTCAGGCCCTCTGGGGACAGAGCGCTAGTGTGGGCCACCTCACGCCGCCTCTTCATCCTCCTGGCCAGCCCAGGGGTGCTGGCGTTCCCCACAGGCCAGCCCGCTCAGTGGCCATGAATATGAGAAAGAGACATGACCTTAGATTTCACCTGGCCCAGCTCTCACTCTCCAGTGGCGAAATGGAGATCCAGAGAACCGAACCACGAGCCCCAAGGTTATCCATGAAAGTGATAGCGTCAGACCCCAGCCCGTAGGCTCTTCTCAGTCTCATGCTGTGTCCCAGACACTAGGCAATAATTTACAGAACAAAATCAGTGGTTCCTAAATGATAGGAGCACCAGCATGCCTTCTCCATTTATATATATATATATCGAAATAATATTTGGAAGTATATTTTTTTCTGGACTCTGAATGCACGTACATTCATGAAAAACAAAAACCTAGAACATCAGTAGGAGTTCCTCTAATGGTATCCACATGCCATTCTATTATTGTTCTGCTTTAAGAAATACAAAAACTTTTTTTTTTTTTGCTGTGAGCCGGGAGCAGTAAGCTGGTATGGCTTGCCTCCTTGGATGGCCTGCGTTAGCAATGAAGAAGGGACACGCTTCAGTTCCCAGGACAATGGTCTCTTTGACTGGGAATATACCAAAGCAGAATTACAAGTGTGCAAGAATAAACAAGGCCGGAGTCAATCTAAAGTTGTCTTACACTCTGTTTTATTAAACTCAATGCATTTCCGTTCCTATGTGCAGCGCCTAGGTTTGCTTAATTATAGATACCCGGGGTGAATGCTAATGGATGCAGAGGACAGTCCTCGATTGGAAACCAAGGCCCTTTTCTGACCTCTACAGGCCATTCGGAGGAAAAAAGGAAGCTGCATCTGGAAAATTACAGAGCAAGAGGCCCCACAGACCAGGGTCTGAGGGAGATTTTTCCTGGATGCTTCACTGATGCTGCTCTGAGTTGGCTGGACACATGTGTGCCCTACTTTCCTGCAAGCTCTGCTATCCATGTCTAATAGGTTACTGAGGCAACGGGTAGGAGGTCATTCTCGCGAGACATGCAGGCTGGAGATGGAGATCTTGATCAGTCAATATTTACGTATTTAACGAAAGCCTGCCATTCTTTCAGCTCCATGCTAGGCCCCCAGGATACTGCAGTGAACAAAATCACTTCTGTCCTCCAAAAAGGTACAGTCTGGTGGGGGTAACAGAAGAGTCCCCGGGGAAAATCTTGCAACCAAAGGTATGATAGGGTTCCTACAAGGTGCTATGAGAACCTAGAATCAGATCATGGGAGACCACCTAGACAAGAATAGAATTGAAGCACACCGTAAATGAAATTTGGCACCCAAGAGGAAGCAGAGACGATAAAAGGGTAGAGTGAGTTCTGGAAACTGAAAGTGACTTTTAGGACCTCCGTATGGGTTTGTGTTAAGAGTGGAGACCAGGCAGTTAGCCAGTGGCTGGATCAAGAAGGACTCAAGGGGCTTTCCTGGTGGTCCAGTGGTTAAGACTTTACCTTCCAATGCAGGGGATGCAGGTTTGAACCCTGGTCAGGGAGGTAAGCTCACACATGCCTTGTGGCCCAAAACCCAAGACATAAAACAGAAGCAGTATTGTAACAAATTCAACAAAGTCTTTACAAATGGTCCACATCAAAAAAAAGTCTTTTAAAAAAGAGACGGGCTCAAATGCCAAGTCACATTAGCATGTTAACCTTAGGACAATGGGAGCCCACTGAAAGAATGTAAATGGCAGAAATAGAAACAGATTTTCCTTCCAAATCTCCTGTCTATAAGGGGATAAAGGGCTAGAGAGGAGGAAAAGCCAGAGATGAGGACAGTAGTAAGGAAGCCATTGCTGAAACCCAGGTGAGGAATGGACCAAGGAGAAAGAGGTGCGGATTCTAAGCAGAGCTAGGAGGAGGCTTGAATTCATCCACTGAGTGAAGCAAAAAGTGCCTGACTTGGTCAGACATTGGGCCATATGTCAGGCACACATAGATTCCCATTGAGATGGTCAAGTTCAAGAACCAGGATATAGAGACTTCGCTGGGAGGAGGCTCTGACATTGAACTTGCTCAGTTTGAGGTTAAAATAGAGATTATACAGGGATGTCCTGGAGGAGGAAATGCCAAACCACTCCAATATTCTTGCCTGGGAAATCCCATGGACAGAGGAGTCTGGCGAGCTACAGTCCATGGGGTCGCAAAGAGTCAGACATGACTTAGCAACTGAGCAGGCACACATTTAGTGATGTCTGGTACGAGTTGTTTGTATTTGAGTCAAATATTGAAACCAACACTAATACATCTTCCTTAGTGACAGAGGAAGATGGCCCTCTCCATGGCCCCTGAGAGGCCTTTAGGGTTCTTGGAAGAGGCACTCTTCCCTCGAGTGCAGGCTCTGGGTTAAAATCATCATTCTGCTACTTAACAGCTGAGTAATCTTAGGCACACAATCTCAGACAGCAAGGAGATTAAACCAGTCAATCCTAAAGGAAATCAACCCTGAATATTCATTGGAAGGACCGATGCCAAAGCTGAAGCTCCAATACTTTGGCCACCTGATGCAAAGAGCTGACTCACTGGAAAAGACTCTGATCCTAGAAAAGACTGAAGGCAGGAGAGAAGGGGACAACAGAAGATGAGATGGTTGGATGTCATCACCAACTCACTGGACATGAGTTTCAACAAACTCCATGAAATGGTAAAGGACAGGGAAGCCTGGAATGCTGCAGACCATGAGGTCACAAAGTGTTGGACATGACTGAGTGACTGAACAACAACTACTCTTAGGCAAGTCCTGACCATTTTGCTCCAGCCTGTGGACTGAGAAGAAAGAGGGTTTATCTTGTAGGGTTGGGTTGTGTGGCTTAAACATGACAACAAATGCTCTGGACTCAGACTGTGGTATGTGGCAAGGATTCACATCCATCCCACTTTAGCAGCATTTGTTGGTTGTTATGTACTCTTACTGCCCAACCCTCTAAGGAAGTAAAAAGATCACAGGTTGGAAAGTCAGACTTCTCTGGGGGTTGATCCCAGTTCCATACTCAGTAAAAGTGTCCTTCTGTATAGGGCCAAACCTCTTTTTGAAAATGGCATCAGTAATGCCCCTTTATCATGAGAATTTAAATGAATGACGATGAGCAGAGTAGGAACACAGGATAGCTTTTCCTCCCTGATACCTTCTAAAGTAACTTCTTCTTCAGAATGAAATGTGTGTGTGTGTGTGTATGTGTGTGTGGCGGTGGAGGGGGGGCTGGTGATATTATTATATCCAACATTATCCATTGAACCTCACATCCTCAAGGTCACACTGCTGGCCTCTGTGCTTCCTCACTCT
Source organism: Cephalophus harveyi (assembly GCA_006410635.1). Classification (NCBI taxonomy): domain Eukaryota; kingdom Metazoa; phylum Chordata; class Mammalia; order Artiodactyla; family Bovidae; genus Cephalophus; species Cephalophus harveyi. The sequence goes on along the minus strand of SJYT01025137.1, from coordinate 181,108 downwards.
GCTCCACGACCAGTCCAGAATGGACCTCAGGCTCCCTCTGGCCCTGACCTCCAAAGTCAAGTCCACATTCAGACACTTCAGCTGAACTGCTCTGAAGAATGGTGCTTAATACTGATTATTTTGTCAGAGGGATGCTCATGATACATGTCTGCTCTTAAGAAGTCATTTTAACCCTGTAAGGCCCTAGAAAACATTATAAAAGATCAATAAAAGCTCCTCATCGGAACAACCAGTTTTGCTCCATGCATTTTAACAGTTCATTGCTCTGCTCTGTTCGGCTACTTTTCATAAGAGGCAATGCGATTAAATGGGTAATTTTCTCACAACCATGCATTCTCTTCCAAAGAGAACTGGATCTTTTTCTTCATCACCTGAACAGGCTCAAAATATACACAGGCAAGAAGATCAGCCTATGTTAAATGCTGATGAGAGAGCCTCACGTCCTACCCCCAGTTCTATGTGATAGAACAGAATAAGATCATCATTTAGTTACTCCCTGCATTTAGAAACAGGAACATAATGATAAACCTTTCTTCACTTACTTTGTTTTCTTTCCAAAAACAGTGAACCTATATATATATATATAGTGTGTGTGTGTGTGTGTGTGAGGGAATCAAGATCAATTTCAGCTCTCTTGTGTTGGAACTTGTGTAACTGATAATTTTAAGCTATATACAGTTGAATCTTTTTTATTATTAGATGCATACTGGCTGCAGTATGATCCTTTTTTTCTAAAAATTTCCTTTAAGCAGTTCCTTTTTCTTTCCTAAACAGCACTTTTTATCAAGAATCAGCTGGGCACGTGGCACACATGGAACCCAACTGCAACACAAACAGAAGAGGACATCTGTTGCAAAGACAGCCGCAGACTGCAAACCTCATGGATCATTTTTGCCCAAAAAGGCCTGCAGGGTTAGTACCCAGGCTACACTGTCATGTGTTTTTCCAAGACCAGAGCCTTTAGAGGGCAGGGGCGGTTTGTACCAACAGGGCCAAACAAATCCATCCCTCTGATGAGGGTGCAAGTGTTCAGCTCCACCATGCAGGTCTTTTTCCTGAGCAAGGATGACTCGTGTCAGGCATTTATTTCACGGAAATTTCTTATTTTGGCAGAGGGTACAGGCTCCCCTTGGACTATGAAATTGACTCTACAGCTCCCTTACTCAGGGTGGGTCACGGAAACCATGAGTGAGAACTCCTCCCCTTCAAGTGTAATGTGACCTTACTTATGTTGGCAAGGCTCAATGCAAGCTTTAACTCACGGTCCAGGTTATGTTCAAATGTTCTCTGTAGCTCTGAATCCCTTTATTGGAAACCCAAGAGAAACTGGAGCCAATGGATGGGGTGGAAAGAAGCGCCCAGGCAGCCAAGTTGGCACAGCGCACCTGGAGTCATGCGCCAGTTCGCAACAAAGTGAGCCTGTGTGTTCAGAGCACCTTGATGATGACTACAGCAGGAGGCTCCCGGAGATTCTGCACCTCTGCTCTCACTGCTCCATCTAAATATTTGCATAATCTTGGCAAGACAAGGCCACCCTGCTCCTTGGGAATGTAGCCTCACACGGGAACAGTCTTCCATGGCAACCAACAGCTTGAGAGGCTGGGCTATACTTGGGTGAGATGTCAACTGTAATGAAACCGATTTCCCTTCCTCTAACACACACTCTGATTTGAGAGGGGAAATGGAAGAAATTCCATATTTCCCAAATTTATGGAATTTCATTGAGACATTGGGTATCCAGGTTTGAGGCCAGAGGAAGACATATTTTTGAGAAACTTTAATATTTCAGGTACAGAGAGACTGAGAAATAATAGGTAGGTCCATGTACATTAGAGTTCTCTATTCATTGGCCAGTGGGGATGGAGCTGTAAAAAAACACATAAATAAAGCTGTAAATGGCAAGCAGGCTATAATAGGAATTTATAAATGGTACATTAGGGTCACAGAAGAGAAATTATATAACTTGACTTGGGGTGATTAGGAAAGGTTTTATGTAAGAAAAATGATATTTGAAGCAGGTCTTGCTACCCCAAATGAGGTAAAGGGAGAAAGCTTGTCAGAGACAGATTGAAAATGTGAGCAATTTTTAGAAAATCATGAAGGGCATTATGATAGGCCAGGTGGCCCCAGTGGTAAAGAATCCACCTGCCAATGCAGGAGAAGCCAGAGACCTGAGTTCAGTCCTTGGGTCCGGGAGATCCCCTGGAAGAGGAAGCGGCAACCCATTCCACTAACCTTGGTAGGAAAATTCCATGGACAGTGGAGCCTGGTGCTACAGTCCATGGGGCCAAGAGTTGGACATGACAAAGTGACTGACCACACAGAGCACAGTGACCCAAGAAGTGTGTGTGTGTGTGTGTGTGTGTGTGTGTGTGTGTGTGTGTGTACATGCATGTTCATGCACAGGCACCAAAATGATGGAATAAAATGACGTGTTGTGATCCATGGAAAACTGAAGAGAGTGGACATGGGTAGAACTTGAATCTAGAAAGAAGCTGAAAAGTCTCCTGCACAGGGAAGTGTCATGAAGAGACAGCAGATCCCACCCTTAGAGGATCAAGGACGTTTGATCCTTAGGGGATCGCGAGAAGCCTGTGCTTCTCTACACATGATGATTATCCTGGGGGTGAAGAAGGCCCCCACCCCATTCCAGCCCTGCCATGCAGAGCACCAGATGACAGCTGGCACAGGACAGCCACGTATGTGGCCTGGACCCCACTTCACCTCTCCAGACACACTTCTTCGCACAATCTGAACCACATGTGTTTCCCATTAGCACTTACAATTCCCTGGAATTCCTGAATAATCACAGTTGGCTCCACATTTGGTAGAACACTTTTCAGGACAATTGGCTATTGTGGTTTGGCCAGCAAGAGACACGTCTGGATGAACTGGAAGATCCACAGGTGACCTGTGATGAGCCTCCCCTCCCCTCACTCTGCTCCCAAACGGAAGATCAGTGAAGTGTAACACACAACGGCCTCCTGTCCTAGCAGGAAGGGAAGGAAGTCTGCTCTCCCCGACTCTCCTGCTCCCTCCAAGCTAACTTCTTCCCAGTTGACTTGAGTCTGGGTTCAGTGGCTCAGGACTTCCACCTGGGTCCCCAAGCTCACGGAGTGAAGCTTGACTTCTACTTTCTTTCCTTGTGTACATCTGGATTCTAGGAGTTCTTTATTTCCAATGGGACATCTTATAGATCCCAGTATTCAGCATGGCCCCAACTGCATTTCTTATCTTGCACCTTACCCCAAACCTGTGAAGCGTTATTCACTCAGTCGTGTCTGATTCTGAGACCCCATGGACTGTAGCTAACTAGGCTCCTTTGTCCATGAGATTCTCCAGGCAAGAATACTAGAGTGGGTAGCCATTCCCTTCTTCAGCGGATCTTCCCAACCCGAGTCTCCTGTACTACAGGTGGATTCTTTACCATCTGAGCCACCAGGGAGCCCTCTGGTCTAATGATACACCCAGCGTGCTCCTGAGACTATCGAACAACCAGCATAGCAAGGGTGCAGATCAATCAGTCATAAACACGTGGTACAGCAGGAATGATACACACATGCCGACATCAGTTCTGGTCAAATCTTGGCTGAAAATCTTTGTCTCCACTCAGCATGTTCAGAACAAAGGCCAACCTTTCCATCAAGGCAGGATAAGTGTTGCTGATCTGATAGATGTCTAGCTTGTCAATTTCATCTCCTGACACTCCCCTCCTTTCTCCACACACAAGCACATCTTCTCCATCAGTCACACTGAACGTTTTATTCCAACTCTCACTCCACCACAGGGTCTTTGCACAAACTCTTCCCACTTCTTAAGATGTCTTTGCCCCTCTTTCTAACCAGCAAACTTACATATCCTTCCAAAATCACCTAAACTATCATCTTTTGGAGTAGACTTTGCCCACCACTACTGCCTTCATTGGATGTGGTGTTTCTGTATCATCCTCTGCAGCCCATAATAATTCTGCTCTATTGCAACAAAATGTTTATTGTGCATCTTTGTCCCTGAAATTTGAGCAACTTCAGGACATAGTGAGTCTTTTTTTCTCTGCAGCTTTAGAGCCTAATGAAGAGCCTGACAGGCTTCCCAGGTGGCTCAAGTGGTATAGAATCTGCCTGCCAATGCAGAAGACATGGGTTTGATCCCTGGATCAGGAAGACACCCTGGAGAAGGAAATGACAACCCACTCCAGTATTCTTGCCTGAGAGATCCCATGGACAGACGAGCCTGATGGGCCAGAGTTCCACGTGGTCCCAGGGAGCTGGACCTGACTTAGCAACTGAGTACACACAAAAAGAGCATGACGCATAGCAGGTACTTAATATATATTTGTTACAATAGATGGATCAACAAACAGTCCATATTCTTGGCTTTTCCTGAGCACATCACATAGAAATTTACCTGCCCTAGGCACATTCTCAAAAGCATGCTAAATAAACAATTTTGAGCTGAGATGCAAATTGATGATGTGTTAGGATTATTTCCATTCCTCTCACCATTTACATATTCAACAATGTTATCTTCTTGACCCTCAAAGCAATGAAAAAAAAAAAAATTAGAAACAAACAGAAGCATTATTCCATCCTCTATTTAAGAGTGGAAACAGTGAATATGGGAGAAGCTAAGAGATGCTTTCAACTTGGATTTGAATTCGATGTCTTTGTTATTTCCCTCAAACTTCTCATGTATGTTACAGAAATCTGAATGCCTTAATATAAAGAATGAATTATGATTTCTGAATAATGGCAAAGAAATTTGAAAAAGAGTCAGAAAATAAGGGACTATTTATAATAATACTAATAATAATGTAATAATGATGTCTACTTCCTAAATCACAGCACACATAACTTTGTCACATCCTTTGGGGCTAAATTATAGCAAAACATTTTTATTTTTCTATGGCTTTCAGCTGTTCTAGAAGTGTGGACTGTTAGTTTTCTCTGAAAGTATTCTGTTTCCAAAATCTCTTAGCAGTGCTAGGTATACTAGGAAAAGTTTCTTTGGCATGTTTTTGATCCTCAATATGCATCGTTTTCACTTCAGATTAAATTTCCAATTTTTAACATTGCCTGCCTCAAATAAAGACTGCATTTTTCCAACCTCCCTTTCAGCTACTTCTGTTCCTAGGACAACTTTCTGGATAGTGAGGTTAAGCAGAAGTAGTATGCATAGTTTTGGAAATATGAAGGAGATGATATCCTATTTCTGTCCTTCCTAATGCTGACTGGGATGGAGATGCAAAGTGTGATGCTTCAGCAGCTGTCTGAGACTGAGAGGAGAAGCAACACACGATGCAGGCTAGGCGGCTGCTGAAGCTGAGTGCCTGGCAGCAGCACGCACGGTGCTTGCTCTGGTCTGCCTATATCTGGAATTCCACATGACAGACAAATGGACTTCGATCTGACAAAAGCTACTATGCTGTTTTGGATTTTCCATCTCTTGCAGCCAAACCTAATCATCACGAAATACGAATGGCATCTGGACAAACATACATTTGCTCTAACATATTATCTCTACTTTATCTTCCCTTTTCATCTGCCTTCCCAGTGTCTTCTCATCCTTTATGCTTTGGCCCTATACATTGCACCATTTCCATTTTCAAACTGTTTCCATCTTTCTGTTACAGGGCCTTGCTGCATTTTCACTTGCCCTAAGCTACGGCAGCCTCCTAGGCTCTGCTCCGACAGAAATTCCTGCCCTGAACCCCTCCAGGAAGAGAGAGTATTTCCCAACCAAGTGACTCCATAGACTGTTTTACTAACTGAGAACACTTCCATAGCATGTTCTGCCTGTGTTACGGTGGAAAATAAACCAACTTTATTGTCTACAACGTGTCTAACTCTGTACTTTTACATATGATTTGATTTCATCTTCACAATAACTCTGTAATATAGACACACTCATCTCCACTGAACTGTAGTTTAGGGAGATTTGATTACTTGCCTCGGTTCTCATAACAAGCAAGTGCCAGATCTCAGATATGAGCCACATCTATCTGAGTCTGAAATGAATGAAGTGTCCACTGTGCCTTGCTGCCTCCTAGGATAATGGTAAGTGGCCCGAATTTCATAGGATTTTCAAATTTGTAAAGACTTTGGCTGTGTTTTATTCATGTAAAGACTTTGGTCATGTCTTATTCACTATTATGCCCTTTCCAATAGGACAGCTCCTGGCCTTTACTGGATCTGCAAAATAGATACTATTAAAAGAGACCAAGGACGGTTACTCAGTTGTACAGTCTTCCATGTTCAATCACCCAGCAAGAGAAGACCCTGCCAGGACCCTCAGAGTCTCAAGGGGGCTCCTGCTGTGGGTTGAGGAGCTCAGATGCTATAATAGGAAGATAGCAGGAGGCGATAACCCTCATATAGAGAACAATGTGAATGACCACTTAGAATTTTGGTTGAGAAGACACAAAGAAAGTTGAACTCCTACTACTTCTAGTCCATTCTGGTTTCAAGCAGGGATGGAAAAGAGCTCAGAAAAGTCTTTAGAGGACACATGGAGATCTTGAGAGTCTCCCATTCTAGCATAATGACAGCGTACATCTAGCCATCTAACTACTGGGTTGGCCTAAACATTTGTTTGGATTTTTCCATAACGTCCGAATGAATGTTTTGACCAACCCAATATGTAAAATGCTGTAATTAAGAAGTAGCCACCCTCAATGAATAGTGAAACTAGAATGAAATCTGGATGTAGGGATGTTGACCTCACTCGGGCTTTCTGTGCTGACGTTGCGTGTGTCTGATGGCAAAGCAGCAGCGTGGCAGCTAATCCAGTGGCCAGAGGCACAGAACTTGCAATGAGCCTCAGGGTTGCGGGATGGCTTTTCTTCCCTTCCCTGTCCCCTCCTCTTCTTCCTCTCCCTCATCCTTGTGGAAAGCGCACTCTTGGATCTGCCGGTCCAGCTCTGAGAAGCTCCCTTCCTGGTCCGAGCTGCTGTCGGTGCCGTATTCAATCTCTTCCAGGCAGGGAGGCTCGTCATCCAGTTCTGAAGCGATGCTGCTGCTGCTGCTGCCTCTGCTGCGAGTTCCCAGAAAACATGAAGAAGAAAGGAAGGAGAGAAAAGGAGGGAAGGAAAAAGGAGAAAAAAAAAAAAAGAAGGGAAGGGGAATAGAAATGGAGGTGGACAGGAAGGAGGGGAAGACGAAAAGAGAAGTTACCCAAAGAAAAGAACATTTATAATTGGTTGGAAAAGAGAGGGTGGGGATTATCTTTACTGAGTTCTAATCTCAAGAGCCCCCCCGACTCCTTTCAACGTGTTGCATATAGCACCCTGTGCTCTCAACCACTACCTTGCAACAGGGGAAGAAAATCTGTAAAATCTACAGGCACCCTTCTTCATTAGCCAGAGGAGTCTGTGTGTCTAAGTCCAATCAGAAGATTTCCAATCATGAGTTAGGGATGGTCTCGTCTATTTAACATTGTCAGGGTCCTTGAGGCTCAAAGTGAAAAAGCAGAGGTGGCTGTCATTGACTCTCTGTGAATGTCATGTCAGTTATGCCCAGGAAAGAGTGGCACTGGAATTCTGATAGGTAGGATGCAAAAATCTTTAATGTTTCCCATTATAATGAACAGCACTATAAGTCATATTATACAGCTAGCCCTTCACCATGGTGGATGCCTAACTGAAATTAAAAAAAAAAATTAATCCAGGTGGACATTAAAGGAGAGAATATATGGAGAAATAGCACTCTCTTTCCACTATGTTTGAACTCCCTCATCATCTCCCAGATCTCCCTCCAGTTTATTCACAAGTGGAAGATCACAGATACTGACCAACAGGATACAGAAAGGAGTGGTAGAAGTGAACAAACCTGGACCATATATTATGCGCAGGAGAAATTTCCTCCCAAGGAACTGTATTATCTTCCTCATTTGCTTGAGGTACCTTCTTTCCTGAAGACTTCTTAATCACTCCCTACTTAGGATTTAACCAATAAGGATTAGCAGCAGGCTAGGTTTCCACTCTGATTTATAGAAGGCGAGCTCTTCATAAATCAAGCAGAGATGTTCACCCACCTGCCTCGCCATAAACAATGAAAATGGGGAATCAGCAGCATGGTTACATTTCAGCTTGGGAAATGAATCAGGAGCCAGTTTCTTAATTGTCCACTAACTGTTAGGAGCCACTGCAAGCTCTCTAGGTACTCAGTACCCTAAGCTGAAGGTCTGGGGGGACATTTCATGAATGGAGAGGAAAGAGAAGAAGTCTGAATCTTGATTCCACTGCATCACAGCATTAGTTGTTATCATATCTCACAGGCTGAATGGTGGATGATAAAGCAGTCAAGTGAAGGAAGGTAAGACCCATCCAGTTGTAACACAAGCTCAAGTTGGCAAGGACACCAAGTGCCTTTGACACAACTGTCACCATGGTCAGTGTTGAGGGGACAATGCCATACAAGGTCAAGAACCTGACCAGGGGACCTTGGAAAAATCCCTTTCACTTCACAGAAGGGCAATAATAATAACTCAAAATTTTTTGTGAATACCAAATAAGAGGACACATGGATGCAATCTAGCAGAATGCTCTGCAAAATAAAACTGATCAACAAATTGTAATTCCCCTCTATTGTGGATACTGAAAAAGATGGTGAAACAGGGTGGGGAAGGTGAGCAGGAACTGAGCTGTGCTGCTTCACTCCTTCATTGCTGCAATTTCTATTACAAAACCTTCCCAATCAGTAGCACTAATAGTTTCTCTAAAACATAACTTTTATGATGCCATTTCAAATTAGCACTGTTTATAATAACTTGCAAGAGCTCAGCCTTGCTTACTAATGCAATATGAGTATCACTGGATGGGATGTTCTTAAAGGGTCCAGTTGGCAGGTGTCCATGAGGTAACAGCAGAGTCATTCATCCCTTCATAAAGCCCTGCCTTCCCTCCACTGTGGAGTCTGCTCCAGTCTCCCATAGACTTTCCTGCGATAGCCAAGTTAGCAGACCGTTCCTATTGTGATCAATCAAACATATCAGGCTGAGTGTGTTTTCAAGTCTTGATTATTCACACAGACAATTTCCTATATCGAAAGTAATCTTCCAGCTCCTTAACATCCAGCCAAATAATAATAGATCAACTGTAAAAGCTCATCTTAATTTCCATTGAATGATTGTTTCTATGACTCTCTTATTGAAATGTCTTCCTCTAAATATAAATTTTCATATATTTACTTAATTTGTTTTGATCTTTAATAGTGTTTATACAGCCTTAAATTGTGAATAAGGCCCCTGCCTCTGATTCATATTTATATAATTCTATAGAACACCTAGAATGTGCTGAAAATATAGTAGAAACTCTTTGCGCCTCCATGGACTATAGCCCACATGGGTCCTCTGTCCATGGGATTTCCCAGGCAAAAATACTGGGGTGGGTTGCCATACCCTCCTCCAGGGATCTTCCCAACCCATGGATTGAACCTGTGTCTCCTACATCTCCTGCACTGGCAGGGACGTTCTTTACACTAGCATTAACTGGGATGCCCAGATAGGTGATAGATAGATAGATACTTGAAATAGATAGTAGATACATGAGATTGATAGATAACTAGTTCCCTGTGTATATTACACACATCTACTGTCATTAGCAAGGCAACTGGAGAGGGTGGGAAGCAGGGCTCCTTCACTGGCTTCGGAAAGGTGGCAGAAAAATATCTTGACTGTGCACATCCATGAGTTTCAGCAATGCAGCAGGAAATTGTGTTGCCTGCGTGCACGTGCTGAAGTTAGGCTGGGAGTGGACGAGTGCCATGACCACTCTCCCATGCCAGCCTCAGCCAGGGAGGAGGCAGGTACTGCAATCACCTGGGCTCTCTGGCTTCAGCAGGGCAGCGGTATAGTACCATGACACGGGCCCCTGTTCATCTTAGCAAGGCAGCAGGAGGGTGCTCTCTATGCCAGCAGAGTATGTGGAGAGGGCACCTATCAATACCTCCATCTCTGGGGAAAATTTTCATAGATCCCTGCCCCTCCAGCACATGTTTTTTAGATTAGCAAATGAGTCTCTCTCACATACACACCAGGCACTTTTCAAGCTGCTATTTTTTTTTCCCCTCTGTGTCTCAGGATGTGTAAGAAAATATGTGAGTCATTCAGAAGGGAAGTCTCAGATTCTAACAGCACTTTGGACACCAGCCTGGTTGGATCCCTTAGCCAGACATTTTAGTGGTTCATCTCTCTGGTGCAGACCCCAAGCATTGGGTAGGACACCAGCCCCTCGCTCCTCTGATAGAAGAACTAGTTTGATGAGATCTCTCCATGTTTTCTGTTCCATGCTGGTTTTCAGGCACAGTTCTTGCCAGGGCTCTGTCTCAAACTTTCCTGCTGTTCTCAGCGTGGTCCTTTAATTCTTTATAATGGAAAAGCAGGTCATTTAATTTTCAGATCTTTTTCAGAGGGAAATGATTTGTATGTAGTTGTAGAGGTGTGGCCATGAACAGAGGTAGGGTCAGAATCATCCTGTCCTGTCATCTTGATCCCACATTCATAAGTTTTATGTATGAATCAAACCATTAATTAATGAGCCATTAATTAATTGTCAGTACATTTTAGTAATTTTAAATAAATATGGTTTCCTTTGTCATTCATATTTATAAATAAGTATAATCAGTTCAGTTCAGTTCAGTCACTCAGTCATATCTGACTCTTTGTGACCCCATGACTGCAGCACACCAGGCCTCCCTGTCCATCACCAACTCCTGGACTTTACTCAAACTCATGTCCATTGAGTCGGTGATGCCATCCAACCATCTCATCCTCTGTTGTCCCCTTCTCCTCCCATCTTCAATCTTTCCCAGCATCAGGGTCTTTCAAATGAGAAAGCTCTTTGCATCAGGTGGCCAAAGTATTTGCATAATATATAGCTTAAATACATAAAATATCATGTAATACATAGCTTAAATATATATTGAGGTGTCAAAAAGATCCTTCGTGTTTTTCTGCATGATGCTACTGAAAAAACAGGACCAACTCTCTGGCTCATCCAATAATTAGTATATAATGGACAATGTATAAATATATAATATATTATAAAATTATATATCATTAATATATTTATATATTATATATAATGCATATAATATGTTATGTATTTATATGCTAAATACATTTCTATATTTTTTAATATATTTATAAATTAAGAAGGCCTGTGCTTATGTGCTCAGTCATGTCTAACTCTTTGTGACTCCATGGACTGTAGCCCACCAGGCTCCTCTGTCTTTGGGATTTCCAGGCAAGAATACTGGAACAGGTTGCCATTTCCTCCTCCAAGGGATCTTCCTGACCCAGCACTCAAATCTGCATCTCCTGTGTCACCTGCATTGGCAGGGAGGCATTTTACCACTAGTGCACCTGGGGATCCTGCAGTAGTTTCATTATATCTCTCACGTATTTGCCCAAATGTGTGAATATCCTGATGAGTTAGAGAACCACAAGGCATGTGCAGGGACTCCCACTTCTGGATAAACAGAAGGTTCTCCCTTTTCCTCTTCATAGCCTTCTCTAGATATTATATATTAAAGAAACTGAAATGTGGATGAAATGTGGAGAGGAGACCAGACTAGAAGGGGGCCTACTGGTCAAAGTGGTGGTATGTTCCCTGGATTTTCCTTTGGCCTCACATACTCTAGTCTTAGAGCTAGAGAAGCTGACAGCCTGGCAATGCTGACAGGACAGAAAAATCCCTGACAAGAACTTGCTCTCTTTATCCAAATGATTAAAAAATGGAGTGACCTCACACACAAAAAAGTTTTAAATTATAAAAGCTCTACTCCAATCAAACACCACAGAAAAAAACAGCAGTCCTGCCATTATCCTGCCAAAAGAGGTGTGGTGAGCCTAGATTTCTGCTCTCATCAGACTGCATTGTAATGTCCAAAATTACAAGGAAGCTAAGGAAGCATCAGAGAGGCAGAAAAGAAAAAGAGCCAAAACTTTCATCTCCAGTGGGCACTAATGTGGTTTCTTACTCATTGATACCAGTGGGGGCCCTGTAGGGGAACATGAACTTCCAAACACAACTATTGACAACAAGACCATTCACTACCATTTTAAAACAGACCAATAGCACAAGGTACTCACATTGCTTCCACCCAGAACAATACTAGTGAAGGCCTGGTTGAAGCAAAAACATTTACTTGTGCCCAATAGTAGCAAGGAGTTCTCAGCACCATGGGTGTCCATGGAGCCTAGAGAAACCTAGAGTTTCACCTTCATATGGTAATAACAAGATTCCTCCCTTTCCTGTCTGATTGGTGTTGTAGGTGCCCAGTCCAAGCAGGAGAGTTTAATAAGGCCTATATTCTCATAGGTCTTATTCTCATATACAAAAAAGATCTTCATTATCTAGAAAACCACTATGGTGTGATCATTCACCTAGAGCCAGACATCCTGGAATGTGGAGTCAAGTGGACTTTAGAAAGCATCACCATGAACAAAGCCAGTAGAGGTGATGGAATACCAGTTGAGCTATTTCAAGTCCTAAAGGATGATGCTGCAAAAGTGCTGCACTCAATATGCCAGCATATGTGGAAAACTCAGCAGTGGCCACAGGACTGGAAAAGCTCAGTTTTCATTACAATCCCAAAGAAGGGCAATGCCAAAGAATGTTCAGACTATCGCACAATAGCACTCATATAACATGCTAGCAAAGTAATGCTCAATAATTTACAAGCCAGGCTTCAACAGTATGTGAACCATGAACTTCAGCAAAACCAGAAAAACCAGACATTAAATTGCCAGCATCTGTTGAATCATAGAAAAAGCAAGAGAGTTCCAGAAAAAAAAAAAAACTACTTCTGCTTTATTGATTATGCCAAAGCTTTGACTGTGTAGATCACAACAAACTGTGGCAAATTATTCAAGAGATGGGAATACCAGACCATCTTACCCACTTCCTGAGAAATCTGTATGCAGGTCAAGAAGCAACAGTTAGAATTGGACATGGAACAACAGACTGGTTCCAAAATGGAAAAAGAATACGTCAAGGCTGTATACTGTCACCCTGCTTATAACTTATATGCAGAGTTCAGTTCAGTTCAGTCCCTTAGTCATGTCCGACTCTTTGAGACCCCATTGACCGCAGCATGCCAGGCCTCCCTGTCTGTCACCAACCCCCCGGAGTTTACTCAGACTCATGTCCATTGAGCTGGTAATGCCATCCAACTATCTCATCCTCTGTCATCCCCTTCTTCTCCTGGCTTAATTCTTTCCCAGCATCAAGTTTTTTTCAAATGAGTCAGCTCTTCATAGAGTACATCATGCAAAATGCTGGGTTGGATGAACCATAACCTGGAATCAAGATTGCCAGGAGAAATATCAATAACCTCAGATACACAGATGACACCACCCTTATGGCAGAAGTGAAGAGGAACTAAAGAGCCTCTTAATGAAGGTGAAAGAGCAGAGTGAAAAAGCTGGCTTAAAACTCAACACTCAAAAAACTAAGATCACGGCATTTGGTCCAATAACTTCAGGGCAAATTGATGGGAAACAGTGGAAAAAGTGACAGACTTTATTTTGGGGGGCTCCAAAATCACTGCACATTGTGATTGCAGCCATGAAATTAAAAGATGTTTGCTCCTTGGAAGAAAAGCTATGACCAACCTAGATAGCATATTAAAAATCAGAGACATTACTTAGTCAGCAAAGTCCATCTAACCAAAGCTATGGACTGTAAAGAAAGCTGAGCACCGAAGAATTGTCGCTTTTGAACTGTGGTGTTGGAGAGGACTCTTGAGAGTCCCTTGGACTGTAAGATCAAACCAGTCAATCCTATAGAAAATCAGTCCTGATTATTCATTGGAGGGACTGATGCTGCATCTGAAGCTCCAATACTTTGGCCACCTGATGCAAAGAGCTGACTCACTAGAAAAGACCTGGATGCTGGGAAAGACTGAAGACAGGAGGAAAAGGGGATAGCAGAGGATGAGATGGACAGGGAAGCCTGGTGATGGGGTTGCAAAGAGTCGGACATGACTAAGTGACTGAACTGAATTGATATTCTCATAAAGTAATACCCAAATTGTTCAGATTTCACTCATTATATCAACCAAGACAACCAATAGATGCCAACCGCAGTATGACACAGATGTCAGAATTATCTGACAAGGATTTGAAAGCAGACATCTTATAAGTATTCCACTGAGTCATTGTGACAGACAGGAAAAAATAACTGCATGTCTTAATAAAGAAATAGAAAATATCATCGAAAAATAAGGAGCATAAAGAAGAATCGAAGGAAATTGTAGAAGTGAGAAATACAATAACAGAAATGTAAAACTTGACAAAGAAACAGAAAGTTCCAATATGGAAACAGGACATATAAAGAAGAACCAAATGGAAATTTTAAAACTAATGCATATAGATATTTTAAAAATACATTAAAAAATTCAATGGTTAGGTTCAACAGCAGAATGGAAGGAACATAGGAAAGAATCAGTAAACTTGAAAATAGAACAATAGAAATTATTCAATGTGAATAACAGAGTGAAAATAGATTAAAACAATGAAGAGAATATCAAGACAAGATCTATAATATTCATTTCAGCAGTCCCAAAAGAAGAGCACTAAAAAAAAAAAAAAAATCAAAACAGTAATGGGTGAAAACTTTTTAAACTTTGCAAAAGACATTAACCTACAAATACAATACTGAGCAAATAGATAAACCCAAGGAGACCTGATAAGACAGGTAACAAGTTTTCTGAAAAGTAAAGACAAACTAAAAATCTTGAAACTAAAAAAGAAAGAAAATCTTGAAATCAGTGTGAGAGAAAGTGCAGGGTCACAGCACTATAGTGGAAAAATAATTTGAATGGCAGCAGAGATCTCATCAGAAACCATAGGGGGAATGATAAAACAGAACACCATTTTTCAAATCTGAAAAAAAAAAAAGATCTACCAACCTAGTACTCTTAAATACAATATATATATATATATATATGTATATATATATATATATATATACACACACACACACACACACACATAGTGAAGTCGCTCAGTCGTGCCCGACTCTTTGTGACCCCATGGACAGTAGCCTGCACCAAGCTC
>SJYT01025137.1:13202-166010 GCA_006410635.1 Cephalophus harveyi | reverse complement strand
ATATATATATATATATATATATATGTATATATATATATATATATATACACACACACACACACACACACATAGTGAAGTCGCTCAGTCGTGCCCGACTCTTTGTGACCCCATGGACAGTAGCCTGCACCAAGCTCCTCTGCCCATGGGATTTTCAAGGCAAGAATACTGGAGTGGGTTTATAGCCTTCAAGAAATGAACAGAAAATAAAGACATCTTCATACAAAGTAAAATTTTGAGGATTTGTTGCCACCCTATCTTAAAAGGATGGCTAAAGGAAACCCCCTAAACAGAAATGAATGAATAAGATTATAATGTTGGAATATGAGAAAGGGAGAAAGAACAACAAAAGAGTAAAATATAAATACAGTCAATAGACTTTTGTTCCCTCGTGAACTATTAAAATTATGTTAGACAGTTGGACCCAAAATTATACATCTTGTTATACAAAATTATACAGTGTGTTACAGTTCATATAAATATTTAAGCTAATTATTTAATAAATTGGAAGGTAAAGGGATGTACAAGGAAGAAAGTTTTCTACACTTGAACTGGTAAAACCTTAAAATCTAGTGGTGTGACACTAACAAGGAACCAGGAAAAAACAAAACTAGCAACTAAAAGGGAGAGAGAACAAAGAATAAAATGGAAGAATTTTATTCTATGTTTAATACAGGATACAGGATGCTTGGGGCTGATACACGGGGATGATCCAGAGAGAGGATATGGGGTGGGAGGTGGGAGGGAGATTCAGGATTGGGAGGTCGTATACACCCGTGGTGGATTCATGTCAATGTATGGCAAAACCAATACGGTATTGTAAAGTAAAATAAAGTAAAAATAAAATTAAAAAAAATAAAAAGGAAGAATTAGCTACAACTTATCAATAACATTAAATGCTATATAATTGTCTATATATACTAATTAAAAGAAAGATTGTCAGAGTAGATTTTAAAAATGTGACCCAACTGTATGCTGTTCATAACAATTTGCTTAAAGTATCATGAAATAGATAGATATAAACCCAAAGGATAGAAATGATACACCATGCAAATATTAATCAAAAGAAACCAGGAGTGTCTGTATCAACAACATCAAATAAAATAGTCATCAGAGCAAAGAAAATAACAAGGGAGGTGAAGGAATATGATAATAAAAATGTCAATACATCAAAAAGTCAGAGTATTTTTGTATGCGTATGTACCAAACAATAGAAGTGCAAGTTATATGAAGCAAAACCTAATAGATTTGAAAGGAGAATTAGACAAAACTATCATTATCATTCAAGACTTCACTCCTTTCTCAACAAGCGATTAAACAACTAGAGAGGAAATCAGTCAAGGCATAGAAGAGTTCAACAACACCATTAACCAACAACATAGAACTGACATTTATAGCATACTTTCCACCAAATAACAGCAGAATACCTATTTCCAATGCCAATAAAATATGTATCAGTTCAGTTCAGTTCAGTCACTCAGTCATGACCGACTCTTTGTGACCCCATGAATCGCAGCACGCCAGGCCTCCCTGTTCATCACCATCTCCCGGAGTTCACTCAGACTCACATCCATCGAGTCAATGATGCCATCCAGCCATCTCATCCTCGGTCGTCCCCTTCTCCTCCTGCCCCCAATCCCTCCCAGCACAAGAGTCTTTTCCAATGAGTCAACTCTTCGCATGAGGTGGCCAAAGTACTGGAGTTTCAGCTTTAGCATCATTCCTTCCAAAGAAATCTCAGGGCTGATCTTCAGAATGGACTGACAGACCATATCTTGAGCCATAAACACATCTGAACAAATTTAAACGATCTGAAATAGTGCAGTCTGGGTTCTCTGACCAAAGGAATCAAGCTGGAAATAAAAAGCAAAAAGATGAAAAGAACATTTCCAAACATTTGGAAAGTAGATAAGAAAATTCACGAGGTCAAAATATTTGCATATATATTCATATATATGAATGAAAATATCAATATTTTGTGGCACACAGAGAGAGCCATGGTGAGAGGAAAGGGTATAGCAATAAATGCATACTTTAGAAAAGTCTAAGCCATAAATCTAAGCTACACCTCAAGAAAGTAGGAAAATAAGAGCAAAATAATCATTTCATGACAAATAGATGGGGAAACAATGGAAACTGTGACAGATTTTATTTTCTTGAGCTCCAAAATGCCTGGAGTTCACTCAGATTCACGTCCATCGAGTCAGTGATGCCATCTAGCCATCTCATCCTCGGTCGTCCCCTTCTCCTCCTGCCCCCAATCCCTCCCAGCACAAGAGTCTTTTCCAATGAGTCAACTCTTCGCATGAGGTGGCCAAAGTACTGGAGTTTCAGCTTTAGCATCATTCCTTCCAAAGAAATCTCAGGGCTGATCTTCAGAATGGACTGACAGACCATATCTTGAGCCATAAACACATCTGAACAAATTTAAACGATCTGAAATAGTGCAGTCTGGGTTCTCTGACCAAAGGAATCAAGCTGGAAATAAAAAGCAAAAAGATGAAAAGAACATTTCCAAACATTTGGAAAGTAGATAAGAAAATTCACGAGGTCAAAATATTTGCATATATATTCATATATATGAATGAAAATATCAATATTTTGTGGCACACAGAGAGAGCCATGGTGAGAGGAAAGGGTATAGCAATAAATGCATACTTTAGAAAAGTCTAAGCCATAAATCTAAGCTACACCTCAAGAAAGTAGGAAAATAAGAGCAAAATAATCATTTCATGACAAATAGATGGGGAAACAATGGAAACTGTGACAGATTTTATTTTCTTGAGCTCCAAAATCACTGCAAATGGTGACTGCAGCCATGAAATTAAAAGACACTTGCTCCTTGGAAGAAAAGCTATGACAGACCCAGACAGCATATTAAAAAGCAGAGACATTACTTTGCCAACAAGACCTGTCTAGTCAAAACTATGGTTTTTCCCGTACTCAGGTATGCATGTGAGAGTTGGACTGTAAAGAAGACTGAGCACCAAAGAATTAATGTTTTTGAACTGTAGTGCTGGAGAAAGCTTTTGAGAGTCCCTTGGACTGCAAGAAGATCAAACCAGTCAATCCTAAAGGAAATCAACCCTGAATATTCATTGAAGTACTGATGCTGAACCTGAAGCTCCAATACTCTGGCCACCTGATGTGAAGAACTGACTCATTGGAAAAGACCCTGATGCTGGGAAAGAGTGAAGGCAGGAGGAGAAGGGGACAACAGAGGATGAGATGGTTGGATGGCATCACTGACTCAATGGATATGAGTGTGAGAAAGCTCTGGGAGATGGTGAAGAACAGGGAAGCCTGGAGTGCTGCAGTCCATGGGGCTGCAAAGAGTCAGACATGACTGAGTGACTGAACAGCAACAGTAAATACTAAAGCAAACATAAGAAAGAAACAATAAAGCTAAGGGCAGAAATCAATGTAATTGAAAGAGAAAAACAATAGAGAAAATCAATGAAATGAAGATCTGTCTGTTTGAAAAGATACATACAACTACCAACCTCTAACTATACTGAGAAAGAAGAAAGAAAGAAGCCAAAACTTTATTTTTCTTGAATGAGGGTGAGATAAATATTTTCCCACACATGGGCCATCAATGAAAAGACTGCTAAAATATATACTTCAGTAAGGAAAAAACTGAATTGATAAAAGTAACAGGCTCACAAGACATGATTCTGCTACAAATACTAAACATGTTGCATAATTTGGAAAATATACTTGTATAGACTGAGAGGAGTCATATATAAGCAACAAGAATAGTGATTTAAAATATTCTCTGACCAAAAGAACATGAGCAGAAGTGATGTTTGTCACTTGCCTCCAGAAGTGCCCTAAGCAATCTCCAATGGGCTCTCTAAAAAACATTTACATACATATCA
The DNA here is from genome assembly GCA_006410635.1 of Cephalophus harveyi. NCBI lineage: Eukaryota > Metazoa > Chordata > Mammalia > Artiodactyla > Bovidae > Cephalophus > Cephalophus harveyi. Next base: position 162,132 of record SJYT01025137.1, on the reverse strand, counting down.
TACACATCATAATATTAATATCACCTGTAATATGTAAATACATGCAAATGCCATAAAATAACTGCTTTAATGGGAAAATAAAACGGAAATGTTTTAAATTTGAAATGATAAAAGAAAGGCTGGAAGGACGAAAGAGGGAGGAGAAGAAGAGAAAAAAGGAAAACAAAGAAAAACAAAAAGAAGAGGGAGGGAGGAAGAAGGGAGAAAAGGGAATGGACAAAAAAGACAAACTGCCTGTTGCAGGTTGCTATGTATATCTCCTGCCGCCACTTGGTCCATTATCTTATTTCCTTTGAACAAAATTGCTCAAGTCTAAAAAAATGCACTCAGATTGTCCTTGACACTTCTGCCAGTCTACCCCACCTTGAAGGTAAAGCCTGCATCCCACCTCTTCTTCTAAGTCTTCCCCAAGAACAGTAGCAAGCTTCCTTCCTTGTCTTTTGTTTTTCTCCTTTTTTAACTTGTCCAAGCACTTAGCTGGACCATCCTCTTTGACACTTTGCTTATGCTGTTGTCTCATATTACTGTCAGTGTTAATAAGCAGTTCCATGTGTGTTGACCTTCTGCCAGTTGCAAGACTTCTGGTTGCACTGCCCTTGAGACCAGGGCAACGAGGATACCAGGCTGGTCCCGTCTCATTAGCTGTTTGCTTTTTCCAGGCAACTCCCCATCCTCATAAAGACCTCACCCAGCAGATAAGAATAGCACATATATTGCTTGGGACCAGGGAGAGCCTTCTTCTAAGTGCAGCATTCTACATGGCAGAGGGCAAGCTCAAGTTATCAAAGCAAAGCTGCCAATATCATTAAGAGATGCTCTCTCTGCAGCTTACAGATTCAGCTTTCACAGGACCAAGTCCGTTTGGTAAGGAAGAGGAATGGTACTGTCAGCAATATTGCGGTGTCCGTGATTCTCCCTTTCACTCTTTCTCTGTTTCAAAGATGATAAATTCAAGAAGAAGCTATCACATATGCAAATTCAATCAAATATAAATTAAAGGAAATCACATGATGCAGAAATCAAACTGTGCCTCCAACAATAAGGTGGTCCTTAACACACAGATGTGGAAAATGTATGGAGAAAATATATGAAAACTGTTTTCATTTCCTTCCAAATGCTTTGCTATCCTGTGTGTGCTTAGTCACTCAGCCATGTCCAACTCTTTACGATCCCATGGACTGCAGTTTGCCAGGCTCCTCTGCCCATGGGGTTTCTCCAGGCAAGAACACTGGAGTGGGTTGCCATGCCTTCCTCCAGGGGATCTTCCCGACCCAGGGATCAAACCCAGACCTCCTGCATTGCAGGCGGATTCTTTACCATCTGAGACACCAGAGAAGCCCTTGTTATCCTGTAAAAACACATTAAAATGTCACCTTGGGTAGTGCTGGAGAATTATGTGGTACAGCGAGAAAAATGTAAAAGAGGAAGAAAACATTATGTCATACAAATGATTGGAGGTAGGAATCCTGGTTTCAAAGACCTAGTCAGAAGCAGGAACTTATCTTCTCTGAGCTTTACTGTCTTCATCTGTAAAATGGGTATCTCACTGGCTTTCTTCTTGAAGCATATATAAGGAGCAAATTTCATAGCACAACACCTGACACATAGTTACTTAACAGAATCTGCATTCCCCTCTTCTTCCCACAGTGTTGGGAGACAAGGCATGAAAATATTTTTATTTTGGTGAGTTCATCACCTTCATCTTCAAGTATAAACCCATCAGTGCAGCTTTGAACACAGTTTCTGGGCAAAGCCATTAAGAAGATTCCATCCCTTGCAATTCTTCCAAGCCAGCCTGTACAGCAATTTGCAACTTTATGATGTGATAAATAGAATTTCTTTGTTTTGATTTTTCATTTGCATATTTATTGAGATATGACGATCTTAATTAGTTCTGCTTTTTGTGTGTTTGTTTTCTCGGTTGGGAAAAGACAGCTTTCTGTAAAGCAAAATGATTCTGTATGCTAACAGGGTGAACAAAACTTAGCCTGTGGCGTTCCTTGATGTGAATGCTCCTTAGAACAGAGCTTTGTGGATTCCCTTTTTCCTTGTTTTCTCTTTAAATGCCGAGGTGATGTTCAAGACTTGGGTGAGGGCCAGATCTCAAGAGGCAGCTGTCTACTAAGAAGCAGTAGAACATTCTTTAAATTCTAGACACTTAGGTTCATCCAACACTTTCTCCCCAGGCTACGGATCGCCTGTCTGCTTCCTGGAAAAGCTGAGCCCCATCAAATGCCTCTTCCCAATGAAACACAGCCCTGTTGCCTCTTGGCTTCTGTAGAAGAGAAAGAGGAAGTCTGAATCCCCTCATTAATTGCATCCCAGGGAAGTATTTGGACATGTTGTTCACATCATGCTGTTGCAATCTGACCTTTGGGAGCATAGCTCTGTGAATGCCGTGTCCCATTGAGGAGGTACCAGCAGTCTATTAGACAACTCATAAACATCTAAAGACAAATAAATTATTCCCACTGTGCATATCTCACCATCATCACCCAAAACAATTAGCATGGTTCCCTAGTGTTTCCTATTTGCCAGGTTCTTCACATCATCACAAAGTCTATCATTGATTCAACACTTGTAAGAGGAAGGACATAATTTATTATTTCACCTTTCTTTTTTTTGGTCTTGTTATTGTTAACTTCAGTAATGGAGCATTTCAAGTATACAGAAAGCAGCACTAGGCAGTATTAGTAAAGGAAAAATAAGTAAATCAGTAACATTGCTATCACCTACTGTTTATTTGCATTTGCTCTCATTTCATTGAAATTAAAAAAAAGAAAACAAGCAAATATATAGGGTGATATTATCATTTCTGTTTCAGTTGGGAAAAGAGAGACCTTGGGTATTTAAATAATTTTATCAGTATTTTAAATTTATACTTGGCATAGAAGATGTATAATCAGATAAGATGAAGGGCTTCTGTAACCCAAATGAGCTGAATGGCTTAATTCATTCAACAAATGTTGATGTATAAAACCTACTTTATCTCAGGAAGAACTGTAATGAAATAGCAATTCAGCCAAAATCAAAGTTATGAACTCTGTCATATGGTTTAGAGGTCTAGAAAATGTCATTTTCAACCAAAAAAAAAAAAAAAAAAGAGAGAGAAAAAAATGTCTTTTTTGAATTGATTTATAAATTATTTTAGATTGGAGTATAGTTGCTTTACAATGTTGGGTTAGTTTCTGCTGTGCAGCAAAGGGGACCAGCCGTACATATACACATGCACTCTTCTAGGTTTCATTCCCACATAGGCCACTCCAGAGCGCCAAACAGAGTACGCTGTGCTGTACAGTAAGTTCTTATTAGTTATACTTTATATATATTAAAGTGTGTGTGTGTGTGTGTGTGTGTGTGTGTTCGGTCATGTCCGACTCTTTGTGACCCCATGGACTGCAACCCCGCAGGCTCCTCTGTCCACAGGGTTTCCCAGGCAAGAATACTGGAGTCAGGTGCCATTTCCTTCTTCAGGGGATCTTCCTGATCCAGGGATTGAATTCATGTCTCTTGCATCTCCTGCATTAGCAGGTGGATTCTTTACCACTGTGCCACCTGGGAAGCCCATATATATATATTAATAGTAGCATATATATATCAACCCCAATCTCCCAAGACCCCCTTTCCTCCTTAGTAACCATAAGTTTTGGGGACTTCCCAAGTGGCCCTAGTGGTAAAAAATCTGCTTGCCAATGCAGGAGACCTGGGTTTGATCCTTGGGTCAGGAAGATCCCCTGGAGAAGAAAATGGCAACCCACTCCAGTATTCTTGCCTGGTGAATCCCATGGACAGAGAAGCCTGGCGGGCTACAGTCCATGGGATTGCAAAGAGTTGGACATGACTGAAGCAACTTAGCACAGCAACCATAAGTTTGCTTTCTAAATCTGTGATTCAATTTCTGTTTGGTAAATAGGTTCATATATAAGCAATATCATATGATATTTGTTTTTATTTGCCTGACTTATTTCATTCAGTATGACAATCTGTAAGTCCATCTATGTTGATGTAAATGACGTTATTTCATTCTTTTTATGGCTGAGTAAAATTCCATGGTATGTATATATACATCTCTATCCATTTCTCCAGGACATTTACATTGCTTCCATGTCCTAGATATTATAACAAGTCCTACAATAAACTTTGAGGGTGCATGTATCCTTTTGAATTATGGTTTTCTCTGGATATGTGCCCAGGAGTGGGATTACTGCATTATATGGTAGCTCTATTTTTAGTTTTTTAAGGAATCTCTATACAGTTCTCCATAGTGGCTGTACCAATTTATATTGCCACCAACAGTGTAAGAGGGTTCCCTTTTCTCCATACTTTCTCTAACATTGGTTTGTAGGTGTTTTGATGATGGTTATTATGATCAGTGTGAGGTGGTAACTCATTGTAGTTTTGATTTGCATTTTTCTGATAATTAGTGATGCATATCATTTTTCATGTACCTCTTGGCTATTGTCCAACTTCTTATTGAATAAGTTAATCTACGATGGTGTAAGGATCCAGGCCAAATTCTTCATAAAGTTAGAAATACAGAAAAGAAGAGAGTGAGAGTGGGAGAGAAGGTGTTAATGTGAAATGAAGGAGAGCAGAATAGATGGGGAGGGGAGAGAGAGAGAGAAAGAAAGAGACAGAGGACAGTTTAGTGAAACTTGTTCAACCAACTTGTCAAGAAGAATTTACTCCTAAGTTCTCATACCTGATATGATACATGAGTTGATGTAAGTGGCTTGAAGGAAAAGGTATGTAAATGTAAGATGCTGGTTCATGGTAGAGGACAGTCAATGACTAAAAATGGCAATTATATGAAAGAAGATCTTTGAGTGGCCCACTGATGTTTCAGACATGTACTGTGATTTGGGTATTATTATTTTTTGAGTTCTTCTCTTTGGAAACTCACTGGGAGATTATAGAATTGGAGCTGGGGTACAAGGCTGTCTACGTGTGTGCGTGTGCTAAGTTGCTTCAGTCGTGTCTGACTCTAGGCAACCCCATGAACTGTAGTCTGTCAGACTTCTGTGTTCATGGGAATCTCCAGGCAAGAATACTGGAGTGGGCTGCCATGCCCATACTCTGTGGCTCAGGGACCCAGAGAAGCTAACTAATTCATATAGGATCCAAATAAGGATAGTGACGATCTGCTGCCCCTGCTACTGCTAAGTCACTTCAGTCGTGCCCGACTCTGAGCAACCCCATAGACAGCAGCCCACCAGGCTCCTCCGTCCCTGGGATTCTCCAGGCATGAACACTGGAGTGGGTTGCCATTTCCTTCTCCAGTGCATGAAAGTGAAAAGTGCAAGTGAAGTCGTTCAGTCGTGTCTGACTCGTAGCGACCTCATGGACTGCAGCCCACCAGGCTCCTCCATCCATGGGATTTTCCAGGCAAGAGTACTGGGGTGGGTTGCCATTGCCTTCTACTTGATGTCAATTGACCAGACAGGATATTTTAGGGCAAGACAGTTTGCCACTTTAGAAATGAATGATAATGGTTTTGTTCAGACTACTACTGTTAAAGTGTCCAAAAGATAACCCATGCTTATGTCTGCTTTCCATCATTCTCCCCATGTTTTCACAATGAATGGCTCCAATGGTCCTTTGAAAGTCCATTCTATTAAACCAGCAAGTCATCACTTTTAGCTACAGCATAACTGGGTATAGCTAAAATATTTTACCATTTGATACATTCCCCTGAACATTGGAACACATGGTACAATATAAATTTCAAAGTATCAGAAACTAAAATATCTTACTCTGACACTAGACAAACTGTGGTTCTGTCTCACTCAGTTACAGTGTTGTAAGACTCATCTTCATCTTTCAAAAACTTGTAAAAGAACACTTTCTCATTGTCCCAAAAGAAATCGGAAAATTTGAAATAAATATATATTTGTTGAAAACACTTAAATTTTTGGTTAGCTTTGGTCCACCTTTCTATGCTAAGTGGTATCACCACTTCAATTTTATATTAAAAGGACTTGCGTTTCTTATATGCTTCAAAGCCACATAGAAATAAATTTGGTTACTGCATATATAGTAATCAACATAAAGAGCACTATGTGTGATGGGAAAGGTCACGAGAGCACAACAAATTAGGACAATTTAAAATATGGACATAAGTTTTGATCCTTCAAAAAGTTAAAAAGATAATTAATGTATGCATTTACTTTCTGATTCACGGTTTATAGATATATGTCCCTTAAGTACCACTCTGCACCTACTTGTTATAGAACTCTTTATGTTATAAATGTTTATATATTAGCCTCACTCCAGGAATGAAAACCATTGATTGCTTAGCCAATGAATATAGTTTGACATTCTGAGCTTTCCTTACTTCAGAAAGTATCCATTTTTTTTAAACTCCCCCACAGTTTTCTCTTTCTGACATAATTTTATGTTCTGGTGAACAGGTTTGATTTCGAATGGCTCACAAAAGATATGCAAATAAAAGAGCTGGAGGTGCACACAGCGAATGCTAGTTCTGAAGCAGCTTGAGGCCAGGAGCACACGGAAGGACCTGAAGGCTAAGGAAACAGATGATTAATGTCCAGTGCTATTTGGTGTCCCCAGAGAAGTCACTGGACAAATCTCCTGTTACTAAAATTTAGGACCACCCTGCCCCCTCCCATCCCCAGAAAACTCATTTTGTATCTAGATCTTCTTGGGTCGCCATCCTCTCTCCTCAAATCACTGTCATCTATAAGTTGATGGAACTAATAAAAAGCCAATAACTTTGAATTTCAGCATTAATATTATCTTTAAAATGTAAATACAAGCTTAAATTCTAGTGAGAGTTCTGCTTGTCCTGTGATAAAGAAAAAGTGACGAGACAGTTGGTTAGAAGTTCTACCCTACCTCAACAAAAAAAAAAAAAAAAAATGTAAATACATAATCCATTTTAGCTCTGTGTTTTAGATGGGCTGGTTTTATTGGTTTCTGTTTATTTATATATTTATTTTGGCCTCCAGTAGGTTCTCATGAGTTATCTATTTTATACATATTTTTGTATATTTGTCAATTCCAATCTCCCAATTCATCCCACCCTCCTTTCCCCCCTTGCTGTCCATACGTTTGTTCTCTAAGTCTGTGTCTCTATTTCTACTTTGCTTTGACAGACAGGTTCAGTCTCCTGAGCATTTAGTTTTGCCTGGACAGCCCAGTCCTTCTTCATGAAGTATCCCCAAGTGGGCTGGCCACGGGCAGTAGAATGATTCATGGATCAGGATACTTCCTTCCCCTGCTGGTCCCAGGAATTGAAGTTCTGTACCTCCCTGGGCCCAGAGAAAACAATTCCACTTTCCTGAACCTGGAGAGGGGCATGGCAACCCTCTCCAGCATTCTTGTCTGGAGAATCCCATGGACTGAGGCGCCTGGCAGGCTACAGTCCATAGCGTCACACAGTCAGACAGGACTGAAGTGACTTAGCAGGCATGCAGCACAGACCTGGAGGTTCTCCCAGAGATGTGTCCAGCCTTTGTCATGCAGAGGCAGTAAGGGTGGTGAAAGGATGTAACCCTAGGTCTTCTTTCATGGTTTTCCCATTCTTTCCCTGAGAGCTTAGAGTAAATGGGAGGAAAATGAACACTTGCTGAGGTGTGCATACATCCTTGTAAACCTATGTCTCTCTGTTGAGACCTCTTTACCCTGAAAAGAGAAATGTTTTCTTTCTTTACTTTCCCCATTCATGCTAACTCAACTGGAGATTTATAAAAGTCCTTTGATATTATAAAGAGCTGCCTAAAACTCACTGTATCTTATGAGGTCCCTAGTCTGAATTGTGTGAGCTCTAGCTAGAATTTGCAGTGGTGGCCTGGAACAAAGTCAGGGAATTCAAAGTAAAGGAAACAGCAGCTGTAAAGTCCAATGTCGAGAACTGGTGTTCATAGGAACTGTGTTGAAAGGGACGTGTATAGCTGTGATTCATGCTGTACTCTCATTTCTACAAACACTTCCTTCTCTCCAGATGCAGAATGACTGGACACTTTAGGAATTAAAAATCTAATATGAGGATACAGCAAAATGGAATGCTTGAAGGAGATAGTGACATGAAATGATTAGGTAGGAAAGCATTGAAGGAGGTGTTTGAATCACATGACAATATATAAATGTATCAAATTAAAATGTTCTACACCTTAAATTTGCACAACATCATATGTCAAAGATAGTGCAATAAAGAAGCTCAGATTTACTGTGGTTTGAATGATGAAAATATTTAAAAGTAAGAAACAAGTTAGATAGATATGTAGATATATATACTTTCCATAGATGCAACTTATTATTTATATTTATTTTAATAAATAGCTTTTATGCAGCAGGGTCTTCACATAAAGTTTAAATTTACTGATAACCAGTATTTTTTCTTTTCAGTTTGTATTGGAATATAGTTGCTTTACAATGTTGTGCTATTTTCTGCTGTACAGCAAAGTGAATAAGCTATATACATATATACACACACGCACACACACAGATATATACATACACACACATATATACGTATATTTGCTATTGTTATTTAGTCACAAGTTGTGTCCAACACTTTTGTAACCCCATGGACTGTAGCCCACCAGGCTCCTCTGTCCATGGGATTTTCCAGGCAAGAATACTGGAGTGGGGAGCCATTTCCTTCTCCAGGGGATCTTCCTAACACAGGGATTGAACTTGCATCTCCTGCATTGGGAGGCAGATTCTTTACCACTAGCACCACCAGGGAAGTCTTTATATATACACAACATGCACACACACACACACATATGCATACATATAGCCCCTCTTGTTTGGATTCCCTTCCCGTTTAGGTCACTGCAGGGCACTGAGTGGAGTTCCCTGTGCCATCCAGTATGTTCTCATGAGTTATCTGTTTATACATAGTAGGATATGTATGTCAGTCTCCATTTCCCAGTTCCTCCCACTCCCCTCCCCCCTTGGAATCCAAATGTTTGCTCTCTCTGTCAACGTGTCTATTTCTGCTTTGCAAATAGGTTCATCTTAAGGACTTCCCTGGTGATCCAGTGGTTAAGACTCTGCCTTCCAATGTAAGTAGACTCATCTGTACCATTCTTTCTAGATCCCACCATACTTAAACACATATTTTAAGCAAAGACATTTCACAATGGACACTTGGTGAGTTTTCAGCAAACCTGGTTGCTTTCCCCACCCCTTCACTTAGGAGAGTTTTGGTCTATGCCATTTTCTATCACAGAGGCTTGATATCACATATCTAGGGAGAAAAAGGAGCTTCCACAGTCTCAGTTCCACTTATTTCTTCATCCACATTTTTCAACTATATTCTCCTACATGATCCCTCCATTCAAGGTCACTTGGCCTTTCACCTCTCTTCACATACTCAGGACTTTGCTGTTTCTCTGACTTGACTCATCCTAACTCTGCCTGCAATGCTCTCCTTCTCACTGCTGGTAACTGAAATCCCCACTTGTCTTAAGACCAAGCCCACATGTTCTTTCTTTCATTAAAAAAAAAAAAAGTCTATGATCATGCAGGATAGAAATAATTACCTGGTCAGTTTAAATGCATTTATTCACTGTATTTTCCCTTACAGATCAGAAATATGTTTCAGATTACCTTGTAACTCTCATCATTATTAGCCCTTAACCTCATACATTAAAAATGCTTAAATCATACACTAAATTAAGAAATGACAGAAAATCTCACTTTTTTAATGTAAGAAAAACATACTCTGCCTGCAATTAGGGTTATTCCCATGTCTCTGCTGATTTTTACTGGCCACACACAGAAATTGAAGAGGTGAGGTGTTCAAGAGAATTCACACTTTAAACATTGAAACTACAAAAGACACAGTGCTAGAATGGGCCGTTTCTTTACAAGAACATTTGCTAAAACTTCAAGCTAATCAGTGTTCTTAGGTGAGATTCTAGTTTGCTTGCCATAGGCAGATACTGGTGTTCTCTGTTTTAGGAAAATGAGAAGCTAGAATAAGATGCTTACAGCTAAGACGAAAAAGGCAAAAATGGCTAGATGTTGAAAATTTGCAGGATGCGGGGGGCGGTAAGAAATTGGAGAGATTATTAAGAAACAAAATCAGTATTGCTATTTAAAGACTCTGTTTTATTATCTTGGAAACCTTCTCCCAAATTCTATGTTTCTATCAGACTCTCAGGTTTCAGATAAAAGGATTTTGTGTTGCTATTGTTACACAGACTAAAAGAATTCTTTACACAGGCCTTTTTGTTGTAAGAACAAAATCGAATCTCCTTGCCTTCTGAAACACCCAGGGATTCCGTGGAGTTTAGAGAGCAATGAATTCCTATCTCAGTTGTGGAAAGAAAGCCAGATGGCTCTTGATTTCAGGACATAAATCTATATCCAACACCACCTACCACCAAATTGAGGGCAAAACCTGCCATTTTGTGGATGTTATTCTATTTTTGGTTAAGAGTAGTAGATTTAATCTATGGATTATCACTTTTATCGTGCATGTTTTCATGACATTTAAGTTCCATGGTAGCCAGGCATAATGGCCATGATAGCATCATTGACTCGACAGACATGAGTTGGAGGAGATAGTGGAGGACAGGGAAGCGTGGCATGCTGCAGTCCACAGGGCTGCAGAGAGTCATACACGGCTGAGTGACTGAACAACGACAAACACCTCTGGGAGAAAACTCTGGTTAAGTATGGTTTCTTATAAGAATGAAGTAGTTATGTTTATCAGCTACTAAATGTCGTGATCCTTTCTGCCATGAAGTAGATAAATAATCTGGCTTCCCAAGTGGCTCAGTGGTAAACAATTCGCCAGCCAGTGCAGGGGACATGCGTTTAATCCCTGGGTCAGGAAGATCCCCTGGAGTAAGAAATGGTAACTTACTACAGTATTCTTACCCGCAAAATCCCATGGACAGAGGAGCCTGGTGGGCTACAGTCCATGGAATCACAGAAGAGTTGGATACAACTTAGCAACTAAACAATAACAGATAAATAATCAGCACATGACATTTGAAGAGATGTGAAGTATTGAGAATAGATAGACTCTCATGTTGTACAGACTACGGAGAAATCAAGTCTTTTCACAAAACGTGGGAGAGAAAACTGTTCAGTACCTACCAACGGAGGTTACCCTAACCCCAAGAAGTCAATTTTAATTTATCCCACACTCAGTTCTAAGGGAACTTAATTAATAGGGTATTAACAGTAGAATCAATTTTGCTATAAACATGACTGTTGACCTTCAAGGAAATATTTTGATTTAAACAGTTAACTAGTCACAGCTTGAGTTAGGCTCATGAAAAAAAAAAAGTTATAATTGTAAGTGACAATTATGGCCTTTTAAAAATTATCAAAATCTGAACCCAGTAAAGACAGCCTCTGAGGATCATAACTGAGGAGGGAATTCCCTTCTCAGGGAAGCTTCCCAACCCAGGGATCAAACCCACATCTCCTGCATTGTAGGCATATTCTTTATCATCTGAGCCACCAGGGAAGACTGACAGGACATAAAAGACTGCAAATATCCTGTCCGAGGTGGATTAGAGAGAGTTTGTTACAAAGAATCAAAAATAAATATCCTTTTAGGAGGGGCTGGGATAGTGTGTTATAAGCATCATGATAAAACATATCATGCAAGGTACTATAATACCATTTGATATGATATAAAGATGCAACAGCAATTTGACCTAAGGCAGAAGTAAAATCCCTGGTGGCTCAGAGGTTAAAGCGTCTGCCTCCAATGCAGGAGACCCAGGTTCGATCCCTGGGTTGAGAAGATCCCCTGGAGAAGGAAATGGCAACCCATTCCAGTATTCTTGCCTGGAGAATCCCATTGACGGAGGAGCCTGGTAGGCTACAGTCCACGGGGTCGCAAAGAGTCGGACACGACTGAGCGACTTTGCCTTGCCTTGCCTTGCCTAACAAAGCCATGGCACTGTATTATAAGAATTAAATGATAGTTTTTATATACATGTAAAGTTAGCTTACAGATTATATAACACTATATATTTAGTTCATATACATTAATAGAAACTACTATACATTAAACTCTGTTTTTATCACTGTAAATTTTTTTTAAAGTGTCTTTAATATAAATGAAAATAGCAGTGCTTTAGCATCAGCCGGTAGCATCTGCTATATTAGGTAGCTTTTTTCATTTACTAATTACTAAATAACATAGCAGTAACAATAAGAAGCACAATAAAATGCATCTGCTGTAGAAAGCTTACTGAGAATTGTGTGGTTAGAGATTTTAAATAAATTACCTCATTTAACACCACAGTATTGCTTTATACTGTGTTTCACTTCTGATTTCAAAATATAAATATTCTATCTCGATCTTTCTTGTGCCTTAAGCCATGTACATCCCAGACTCATGAAGATTCTTACTGACTCATTTAACCCACTCATTCATTCAATAATCATTTATTGATCATCATGTTCATATTGATTATGAATGTTCTTTCCTTCATTTATCTATTTACTGATTTAGGGGAGAAAAGTAAAGAAAAGCCAGCTTTCATCCACTTTCCATGTGCTGAGGGCTGTTGATGTAGAAGGGAATACAGAAAAGCCAGGGAGGGGAATGGGGGACAGACATACTCAGAGATCAATCACAGTGTTGTTTGCTGAACATTCTATCAGAAGAGTGGGCAGGGCAGACTGGGAGCTCAGAATGAAAAAAGTGATTCAGTTGGAGGGGCTGAGGAGGTATCCTCAAACAGGGAATGTATGAGTTTTGATCTGGGCTAAGACTAGTGGAAAGGACACCCCAGGATGAACAGTAACAGATAAAAAATCCTGGAAGAACATAGTCCACATAGCAACAGTGAGCCTTTTAGATCAGAAGCATAAACTGTGCATGGCGCTAATAGTAAAGAATCGGCCTGCTAATACAGGAGACACAGGTTCGATTCCTGGGTCAGGAAGATCCCTGGAGAAGGAAATAGCAATGGACTCCAGTGTCCTTGCCTGGAGAATCTCAAGGACAGAGAAGCCTGGTAGAATATAGTTCATGGGGTGAAGAGTTGGACATGACTGAAACAACTAAAGAGCCTCTTGATGAAAGTGAAAGAGGAGAATGAAAAAGTTGGCTTAAAGCTCAACATTCAGAAAACTAAGATCATGGCTTCAGGTCCCATCACTTCATGGGTAGATGGGGAAACAGTGGAAACAGTGGCTGACTTTATTTTGGGGGGCTCCAAAATCCCTTCAGATGGTGATTGCAGCCATGAAATTAAAAGACACTTACTCCTTGGAAGGAAAGTTATGACCAACCTAGACGGCGTATTAAAAAGCAGAGACATTACTTTGTCAACAAAGGTGTGTCTAGTCAAGGCTATGGTTTTCCAGTGGTCACGTATGGATGTGAGAATTGGACTATAAAGAAAGCTGAGTGCCAAAGAATTGATGCTTTTGAACTGTGGTGTTGGAGAAGACTCTTGAGGGTCCCTTGGACTACAAGGAGATCCAACCAGTCCATCCTAAAGGAGATCAGTCCTGGGTGTCCATTGGAAGGACTGATGTTGAAGCTGAAACTCCAATATTTTGGTGAAGAGCTGACTCATTTGAAAAGCCCCTGATGCTGGGAAAGATTGAGGGCAGGAGGAGAAGGGGATGACAGAGGATGAGATGGTTGGATGGCATCACTGACTCAATGGACATGGGTTTGGGTGGACTCTGGGAGTTGGTGATAGACAGGCAGGCCTGGCATGCTGTGATTCATGGGGTTGCAAAGAGTCAGACACGACTGAGCAACTGAACTGAACTGAACTGAAGCAACGTAGCATGCCCACGTCCATGGAAGCATAAACTGTGTATAGCTAATGGTGGGACATGAAGTTAGGAGCTGCTCAGCCAAGGAAACCAAACCAGCCTTAATTTAATTTTGTGTTTATAAAGAAGATGCTGAATGCACTCCCTATCCCATTAGCATTAGATATAATTATTTAAACATAGCTTGTTAGAGATTAGCTGTTTAATTTAAAAAAACATAATTAATTGGAGCAATGTGTTAAATAATAATATTTGACATCATTAATGAGGGGATAATTATGTGTGCTATTTAAAAACAGCACAATACTAATATTTTCTTGTCAAATGAAGCAAAAGCTAACTATAAAGCACCTTAACTCTTTGACTTAATTCATTTTGGAATTCACATTCCTGGCAATAATCACTCAAATTAAAAAAAAAAAAAAAAAACTTATTTTAAAGTTCTCCATGCAATCTCAAGTAAATATAAGAAAAATGGAGGCACATTTTCCTAAAGAAAAGGTAAGAAAAGGGGGGCAAGGGAGATTCCCATTGGGTACATGTAAATTACATGAACTCAGACTTAGCAAGACTTAGAGAAAATGCCCCCACAGAGTTGTTATTTAGCTGTAGAATATCATTAGGGTCCAAGAGAAGCCTGATTCTAAAAGAACCTGTTTTGCATTGATGGGGACAAGTGATGATGGGTCAATATTATGGACCACTTAGTAGGTGCCAACATCATGGACTGCTTCATAGGTAATATTTAACACATTATATACACTGTTTCTCTAAGTTTCACAAAAGCCCAGTGGGCTAAGTGCTATTCATATGCTCAATTTTTCTGAGAAGGATGGACAGGTTAGGGGATTTGCCCAAGGTCACTCAGCTAATAATCAGTAGTGTCAGGGTGCATCCTGAGGTTTTGCTGACAGTTTTACACCGGGAGACATTGTACACTGAGATCAGAAAGTTATAGTTCAGATGCTAATACAGCAAGTCATTAAATATGGATATGGGTATATTTTATGATTTGACTTGAACATTGTAACTGAATAGTATATGGCTCTTCTTTGCTGTCTGTTATCTAGCAAAGAGTATCTATGGAAAATGAGGTTCTGGGGCATCACTCTGGCTTATTTACTTCTGGGAGAGTGATTAACAAATGAAGTATAGCCAATTCCTCTCAAAAAAACTCCTGTTCACATGATGCCAACAAATATTTGTGAGCTAGATAATGACATCTGGTTGAATTGTATTAAAGTGTTATTTTTTGAAGATCAAGAGAGGTCCAGTATTGGCCAGTTCATATGTTTGAACTTAATGCTATTAGATGATTCTATTGAAAGGGCACCTTGAAGAGGTGAATAGCATGGAGTTGAGGAAATGAAACAAGAAGATGATTTTAAGTATTCCTGCAGTGATCCAGGGGAAAAAGAATGATTGCTTCAATAAAAGCCATGTCTGGATCTGTGTCTCCATTTCTGCTTTACAAGGAAGATCATTGACACTGTTTTTTTTTTTTTTTTCTAGTTTCCACATATATGTGTTAATAAGAGAAACATATGGATGCTAAAGGAGAAAGGGAAGGTGGGATGAACTGGGAGATCGGGATTGACATATTTACACTATTGATACCATGTATAAAATAGATAGCTAATGAGAACCTACTGGATAGCACAGGGAACTCTACTCATTGCTCTGTGGTGACCCAAATGGGAAGGAAGTTCAAAAAAGAGGTCATATATGTATACATACAGCTGATTCACTCCGCTGTACAGAAGAAACTAACACAACTTTGTAAAGAAACAATCAAAAGTAGTTTCAAAAAAGCCATGTCTAAGGAAGTGATTAGAAAACTCTGCAAACTGAACTAACAAGATGATCAAGTAGAGATGAAAAGCGAGAGAACGAGAATTATCAGGTCAATGCTGAGATTTTTAATCAAAGAAGCTGGGAACAACATCTGAGCTAAGGTTCCTCCCAATAAAGAATTATCCGACAAGAGATTCGCTTCCTCTTTCTAGAGAGTTTATCCTATATTCCATGTTTGAGTCCATGTTAATTCAAGAAATACCTTTCTGTCTTAAAAGTAAACAGGCAAAGAAAAAGTGACAAAACCCAGATTCCTGAATTTGTGAAATTGAAGGCAGCCCTGCTGGTGAGGAAGGGACCCCGGGAGCCTGTCTGCCACACACCCTCGGGGTCCACATGCTCAGCAGCATGGTGTGTAGTCCGTCCACTCAGCAGATCTTAATCGGCTCCTACTGGGAGCCAGGCTCAGTGCCAGCTGCCAGGTCTGGAGTGAAGCACTCACCGTCTCTCTCCACCTCTGTCCTGCTCCTTGTAGGGGAGACTGCAGTTCACTGCGCAAATGTAGCGAGAAGCATGCGGACCCTGATGAGCAAGGGGCAGCATAGACTGGGGGAGAAGTGTAACAAGGGTCTTATCTGCTCTAATGGCTGTTGATGTTCCCTGCACACACACACAGACACACACACACACACACTCCACACTTATGGACTCAGAAACACAGACAACCAACCACTATTCCTAGGGTACCCTGAAGGGGAACCTCTCGCTACTGCTCAGAGTCTGAGAACTTTGGCCTCCCATCAGCCATCTTTGGGCTTCCCAGAAAGCTCAGTTGGTAAAGAATCTGCCTGCAATGCAGGAGACCCCGGTTTGATTCCTTGGTCAGGAAGATCCGCTGGAGTAGGGATAGGCTACCCACTCCAGTATTCTTGGGCTTCCCCTGTGGCTCAGCTGGTAAAGAATCTGCCTGCAGTGTGGGAGACCTGGGTTTGATCCCTGAGTTGGGAAGATCCCCTGGAGAAGGGAAAGGCTATCCACTCCAGTATCCTGGTCTGGAGAATTCCATGGACTGTATAGTCTGTGGGGTCGCAAAGAGTCGGACATGACTGAGCGACTCTCACTTTCACTCATCCTTAATCCTCCTGACACACCAAAATCATTCCTAAAGTTCCCTATCTTCTGATTTCCTGCTTGGAATGGTTACAAATTTGCTTTCCCATTTCTTCTTTTAACCACATACTTATAGTAACAGTTTTGAGTAACAGTTCCCATGAATAGCAGTTCTAGGTGAAGGATCTTCTGCTGAGAGGATATGAGTGCTATAAATGGGCTCATTTCTGGTTTTATTATTGATATACTCCTATTAGTCACTCAGTTGAGTCTGACTCTTTGCGACCTCATGGACTGTAATCCACCAGGCTCCAGTATTCATGGAATTGTCCAGGCAAGAGTACTGCAGTGGGTAACCATTCCCTTCTCCAGAGGATCTTCCCAATCCAGGGATCAAACGCAGGTCTCCTGCTGCATTGCAGGCAGATTCTTTATGTCTGAGCCACCAAGAAAGCTCTTCTAGAGTCTGCTTTCCCATATTCCTTCAATAAGAAAAGACTTTATTGATATCTAATGCTGAGATTCAGCAAACTCTGAGATTCCTTTGCCTGTTGTTACCGGGAAAAAAAAAATATGTTTTGAATTTCTCTGATAAGCTCCCTTGCTGAAGGAGATTGACCACTGCCAGGACCAAGTAAACGATGTTGCTCTGCTTTTCCTTCTCCAGTCCCCCTGCATCTGATGTTTGCTTTCTGTTGCTTCCTCTCCAGATTCTCCCCAAGTGAGTTAAGTTCCTCCCTGAGGTGCAAGGACAGCCTAGGCTCACAGATCATGTGGTAACTTCCCCCAAAGTGTAAAAGGTGATGTGGCCACCACACATCAGAGCCACTCCTGGGGCCACCTCTGCAAACACCCGAAAACACACGTGTGTACTCAGTCACGAAGTCGTGTCCTCTGTTTGCAGTCCCATGGACTGCAGCTAGCCAGGCTCTTCTGTCCATGGAATTTCCCAGGCAACAATACTGGAGCGGGCTGCCATTTCCTCCTCCAGGGGATCCCCCTGACCCAGGGATTGGACCTGCGTGTCCTGCATCTTCTGCATTGGCAGGCAGATTCTTTGCCACTGAGTCACCTGGAAAGTCCTGAAAACACACAGCAGAGCCAAGTAAAGAACATTTTCACAATTATTCCTGGCAGAGCTGAGGAAAGCTCCGTCTAGGCATCCTCAGTTTGAAAGTGTTTTCTGGAACATAAGGCCAAAGGAAAGGAGTAATTATTGTGGGGATTGCGTATTAATTAGTTTTCCGGAGTTCCTTGGGTAATTACAACCTGTAACATTTGTAATTGATTTGATGAGATTAAAAATGGATGCTTTGGTTCATCAGTGAAATTAGCAAGTGGCCAAGGAGAAGTTGGAGGAGGGCTTGTCTCACCTGAGAGACGATGAGCCAATTGGTCTCAGTACGAGCCCCAGACAGCACCTTCCCTGGAGCCAAAACTGCAGCAGGCATCTGAGACTGTACGCTCAGCAGGTAAGTTCTCTCCACAGAAGACTCTGTGGGGTGGGTGGCCAAATGACCCCTGAGTGGCGCTTTAAAAATTAGAGGAGAGCGTGTCTGGGTCTGGTGAAGTCAGACCTGCCTCAAGCCCACCCTGATACTGGTCAGGGCAACAAGACTGATGTCATTAAAAAATCAATTAAGCCCCCATTAAAATAAATACATTTATATTAAAAAAAATCACTCATTTTGTAAAACAAGAGGAAGGGGCCCTTCTCCAGGAAGGGATAAGATAGGATGAATGGGGCCAGGATGGACAAGGAAGCTGTCTCCTGCCAGCCATACTCTCTGGCTGAACCCTCCCCTCTTGAGCCCTGCAGATAGCCTTCTGTTCTTCATGACACTGGACAAAAGACTCTTGACTTCTCTCTGCCTTACTCATGTCTCTGCTTCCTTTGTCCGCCTATCACAACCTGTGGGACTGCTGTGAACTGGAGCAGCAAGTTGGCTCTTTGGGGGTTCAGGGGGATGCCTGCTGAAGGTCCTGGGGCTCAAACATCCCATCTCAGAGGCTGCCCCCAAGAGAGGTCCCGTGGGTTGATAACACCTTGTTACAGAGGTGACGAGGTTCTCCTGGTAAATAGACCTATGGAGGTTATTGATGGGAGACCAAGGATGGAGAGTCAGGAAAAGAATGAGTAGGATATCCCAACAAAATGGGCTTATTAACATTTATGGAGCACTTTCTATGTATTAGGCGTTGTCTGTGGTTGCTTGTCGGTTATAACAACAGAGCTGAATAGTTCTGAGAGAGCTTATGTAAAGCAATGCATTAAAAAAAAATAATGTAGTTGCTTGACGATGTTGTATTAGTTTCGACAATACAGGACAGTGAATCCACTGTACATGTACATATATGCCTGTTTCTTGGATTTCTTTCCCATTTAGGTCACCACAGAGCGCTGAGGAGAGTTCCCTGTGCTGCACAGTAGGTTCTCATCGTGAATGTAAATGTGATAGTTGCTCAGTCATGTCTGACTCTGTGACCCTGGCAGGCCAGTCCCCTCTGTCCATGGGATTCTTCAGGCAAGAATACTAGAGTGGGTTGTCATTCCCTTCTCCAGATCTTCCCAACCCAGGGATCAAAGCTGGGTCTCTTGCACTGCAGACAGAGTCTTCTCTGTCTGAGCTACCAAGTCCCCGTTAGTTATCTACTATATACGTAGAATCAATAGTGTATATGCTGCTGCTGCTTCTAAATCACTTCAGTCTTGTCCAACTCTGTGCGACCCCATAGATGGCAACCCACCAGGCTCCCCTGTCCTTGGGATTCTCCAGGCAAGAACACTGGAGTGGGTTGCCAGTTCCTTCTCCAATGAATGAAAGTGAAAGTGAAGCCGCTTAGTTGTGTCCGACTCTTAGTGACCCCATGAACTGCAGCCCCCAGGCTCCTCCGCCCATGGGTTTGTCCAGGCAAGAGTACTGGAGTGAGTTCCCATTGCCTTAGTTGCTCAGTCGTGTCCGACTCTGTGACCTCATGGGCTGTAGCCTACCAGTCTCCTCTGTCCCTGGGGTTTTCCAGGCAAGAGTTCTGGAGTGGTTTGCCATTTCCTTCTCCAGGGGATCGTCCCATCCCAGGGATCGATCCCAGGTCTCCCGAATTGTAGGCAGATGCTTTACCATCTGAGCCACCAGGGAAGAGCCCATAGTGTATATATGTTAATCCAAAAAAAGATGTGGTATATACACAATGAAATACTACCCAGCTGTAAAAAAGAATATGTTGCCATTTTCAGCAATATGGATGGACCTAGAGGATATCATATTTAGTGAAGTAGGTCACACAGAGAAAGAGAAATGCTATGTGACATCGCTTATACATGGAATCTAAAAAAAATATATAAATGAATCTATATGCAAAACAGAAACAGATTCAGAGACATAGAAAACAAATTTATGGTTACCAAGGAGGAAAGGGATGAGGAGAAGAGACAAATTAAGAGTATGGCATTATCAGATATACAATATTATACATAATATAGATAAGCAATAAGGATCTCCTATATAGTATAGGAAATTATACAGACTATCTTGCAATAACTATGATCAAATGTAATCTGCAAAAATACACAAATCACTATTCTGAATACCTGAAACTAGCACAATAGCTTGGTTGTACCATAAATCAACACAAAAGTGTAGCTTTTGTAAATCAACTACACATCAATAAAAAATTTTTGATTCAAAATAAGCCAGAGATATTGACTTACAGAACAAGTTTGCCAAGCTCTGCTCTAGAATAAAACCCTAATCACAAGAGCACACCCTATACACAAGAGCCCGTATTCATTCTTTCTCCAGGGTTTCATGAACATGATCATTTGTGGGTTGAAATACAGAGCTCCATGTTGAAATCTGGGGACCATTTTCTGCTCCAGGAGAGAGATAGTTTGCCCTTTCTAGTACTCTTTACTTTTCCCCATTGACATGGAGGAAAAGTGGAAGAAAGGCTCACCAAGATGGGGATGGCTCCACCTAAAATACAGATGCATGCCATTAGAAATGTCTCCTTTTCTTGCTTTGATATTGGGAAGAAAGACTGTGAGAAGAGGGTTGGTAACCACACAGCCTGCAATGCAGGGGTAGGTTATCATGAAATAAATATTCAGTTCAGTTCAGTCACTCAGTCGTGCCCGACTCTTTGCAACCCCATGAATCGCAGCACGCCAGGCCTCCCTGTTCATCACCATCTCTCGGAGTTCACTCAGACTCACATCCATCGAGTCCGTGATGCCATCCAGCCATCTCATCCTCGGTCGTCCCCTTCTCCTCCTGCCCCCAATCCCTCCCAGCATCAGAGTCTTTTCCAATGAGTCAACTCTTCGCATGAGGTGGTCACAGTACTGGAGTTTCAGCTTTAGCATCATTCCTTCCAAAGAAATCCCAGGGTTGATCTCCTTCAGAATGGACTGGTTGGATCTCCTTGCAGTCCGAGGGACTCTCAAGAGTCTTCTCCAACACCACAGTTCAAAAGCATCAAGTAATCCAAAGAAGTGACCAGAGAAAAGTTGCTAAACTATGGAGCATGAAGCTGGCCTCATGTCTCTTTGCTTGGGTTTATCTCTAATAGCTGACACTTACAGATGGCAGATAAATGCTCACAGTCTTCTGGGTTCAGAGCATATGGCTGCCCAGTAAGGATGGGACATGTCTAACTGGACTCGGAGATGCAGAGACTCATGTGGTCCTGCCATGGGTGGGGCTCATGCCTTATCACTTTCTACTTATTCCTTCCCCAATACTGACAGGAAGGAGAGTTTCCAAGTATCTTTCAATAAGATGGTGTGTCATCAGAGGTCACTGGTTTTATCCCACATCTCCAAGAAGAACACTAATTTCCTACAGAAGAGATGGCTATCTGCCTAGTCTTTTCCTCATGGAAGAGTGTGCCAGACAGGTCTGGTGCACATTTTTTGCAATATCTTTTGTTGGCCCTAAGTGTGTTTTGTGTTATCCAGACAGAAAACGGTGGGGAGTTGGGTACTTGCCACCTACTTTCCTCCAATAAATGTGACTCAGGTTTTCTTAGCTTGTCCACTGTTGGGTGGCACTCAGGATGATGGCAGTGCAGTAGGGAGCCCTCAGTGGGCACAGGGACATAGGGGTGAAGACTGGTTATGGGATTTCATACACTTGAGCCCAGTTAGAAGTTTGAGATTTGATTAATTGATCCACATACACTACTCATATGGACCTGGGAAGACTTTCTTAAGCAGAGTGAGTGAGATAAGCAGAGGGAATTAGATC
The DNA here is from genome assembly GCA_006410635.1 of Cephalophus harveyi. Classification (NCBI taxonomy): domain Eukaryota; kingdom Metazoa; phylum Chordata; class Mammalia; order Artiodactyla; family Bovidae; genus Cephalophus; species Cephalophus harveyi. Next base: position 140,245 of record SJYT01025137.1, on the reverse strand, counting down.
TTAAATGCCTCTTCATACCCTAGAAACTGAAAAGTAATATTAAACAATAATAATAAAGATTATATCACTATTGCTATTGCTATCATTGTGCCTGGTCCTACATGCCGATTAGTATACATCTGCTCATTCAAACCTCTCAAAAACCCTAACCCTAGAGACAGGTGTTATCACTGCATTTTAGAAGGGAGGAAACTGAAGCTCAGGGAGTCCAAAGCATGCCTATAGGAAGTATCAGATGAAAGCTGGTCAGCTACAGATGTAATCTCTATTTCACCCATAACCAACAGCAATTATTCCCATGAAGGGCTCTCTCCTACAAGAAAGGAGGTTCCGGGGATTAGTGTTCTTACATCCAGAGCACCAGATCTGAATATTCCTCTGGGACCCCAGGGCAGCAGCATCTCCACTCTGATTCCCTGTTATGTCTGAAGTTCTGCCCTGAACAATGGACCAGGTTACTAGATGCGATCTTCCCACCTCCTTCCCATGGGACCTTCCTTATGGGTGAGCCCTGCCTCTCTCACTGCTCCCATCTGCTCGAATGGGCCTCCTGAGTCATAACTGCAGTCCAAAAGACAGCTCCCTTGTAACTGAAACTTCATGTTTCCATTTTCAACGTCGAGTATAAATCCTGTCCTGGATCAAACTGGAGTTCACTGTACTCTCTTATACCTGGTGACAGAAGGGCCTCCAGGATTGAGGCAGATAAAATTCTGTATTCTGTTTGACAAAGCTGCTAGGATGATTGAGTTACCCAGGGATGACTTGGTTTCCTTCTTAACCAGTTGCCTGATGGTGGAAGGTGAGTGATGAAGAGGAAGTCTGATCTCACACAGAAATAAGATGATATCTCAATCCTGATCCTCCAGCCTAGATTTCTCTGATCTCCACTGAGTTTTTAGTGATAACCCCTTCAGGAGCCCCTTTCTCTATCTTTAATCCAATCTTTGAACATAGAGGCCAGAAAGTTGGAGGAAAGCCAGGGGTTCAATATCCTATGTGATCGTTAATTTCTTGCCCATAGAAAACAAATCTGTATGTCAGTGCTGTGCTAACACTGCATCTTTAACATCATGGCAGCAGCTTTAGGCCAGTAAGCATTAATGAAATAAACTGACTTGCACAGAGGCAAGTCAGACACCAAAGAGAAAGCTATGAGGCTCGCTGCTAACCCCAACCACTAATTCATTCCCTCCTCTTTTTTAGAATCTTCTATTAAAAAGTAAATAAAATAATAAGCTCCAATTAAACCATGCTAGAGGGTATGCTATGTGTCTAATGGACACTGGCATATTTGTCAACCGTGATCTGGATACAGAGATATGATCTGGCTCTGGGCTTGTCCCATGAAGCAGGCATGCTTGTAAGACCTAGATTTTATTGATGGCTGCAGTAGCAGAATCTGATGGAGTGGATGCCCTGAGCAGAGAATGGGGAGGCCCAAGATTGATTTCATGTTTTATTGCTATTAAAAGATTCTTAGCATTTAGGTTGAGAGAAACTGTGGGGCTTTTTCTCTGGAAGTTAAGAACAAAAAGTCCAAGAAAGAATAAAGCATTTCTCTGTCTCCCTAAGGGTGTGTGTGTGTTAAGTTGCTTCAGTTGTGTCCGACTCTTTGTGACCATGTGGACTGTAGCTGGCCAGGCTCCTCTGGCCGTGGGATTCTCCAGGCAAGAACACTGGAGTGAGTTGCCATTGCCTTCTCCAGGGGATCTTCCAGACCCAGGGATAAACCCATGGCTCCTGCACGATAGGCAGATTCTTTACTCTTGAGCCACCGAGGAAGTCCCCTTGCCCCTTTCTCTCTCTATATATATTATATATACTTAAAAATATAGAATGTAGGTATAGATTTTGGGCTGGCCAAATGAACTTTTGTAATATTTTATGTAAAATATTACATAAAATGCATAAAAATACAAAAAAAATTTTTGTAATATTTTATTGAAAAAAATAAACTTTTGGGGCAACTCAATATATATATGTTTCATGTTTTTAAAAATTTTTATTTATTTTTGCATTTATTTTTGTCTGGGCTGGGTCTTCATTGCTGTGCGAGCTTTTTCTCTAGTTGCAACAAGCAGAGGCTACTCTCTAATTGCAGTGTGTGGTCTTTTCATTGCAGTGGCTTCTCCGGTTGCAGAGCCCGGGCTTTAGGCACACCAGCTTCAGCAGTTGCAGCTTCCAGGCTCTAAAGCGCTGGCTCATAGTTGTGGCCCTTGGGATTGATTGCCCTGTGGCATGTGGGATCTTCACAGATAAGGACTGAGCCCAAGTCTCCTGCTTTGGCAGGTGGATTCTTTACCACTGAGCCACCAGGGGAGCCCCGGTTTTGCATTTTTGATCTCTTTTAAATTCAAAGTTCTGGTCATGGTCTCTTAGTTTTCTGATTTGCTAAAAAGTCACAGCTGGCTTTGTTACTTATCAGACAGAGACATCATAGGGAATGACAAATGAAGTTATGATGTTGGAGGTCATACTTGGAGACACTCTGTAAAGCATTTTTAAACTGTTGGATTGTTAACAATGAGGGTGTCCGTAAAATTATTTTTTAAAGATCATGGAGTGAATAGACCAGAAAGTAGCATATATTGCCAATAAAAGTAAAAATAGGGATCTATATTAAATTTTGTCTGTGACTGTGTATGTACGTTTGTGTATACTCGGTCCCTGCATAAGATGTACTACACCATGTGAGTTGCATTAACAAGAAGCATTTAGAAAACTCTGTTCTAAAGATGGACCTTAGATCAGTGAAAGGGTGGAGGGGAATGCCCCATTCCTCCTCCCTACGGCTTATCCCACACAGAGGGATTCTTCCAACTCTGGGTCATTTAACTCTTAACCAGCAGATGGTATTTCCAGCCCCTCTAACTGGAACACATTCATCCACTTTGATTCCCCCTCAATCAGAACCAGGAGATTTTCTCAAATCAGGAGGGAGGTGGATTGAATGAGGAAGTGTAGGAAGAAGGAACTAACCTTAATTTAGTACTTATTATGTGCTCCCCGGTGGCCCAGTGGTAAAGAATCTACCTGTCAATGCTGGAGACATGAGTTCAGTCTCTGGGTCGAGAAGATCCTTTGGAGAAGGAAATGGCAACCCACTCCAGTGTTCTGGGAAATGCCTTGGGCAAAGGAGCCTGGAGGGCTACTGTCCATGAGGTCGCAAAAGAGTCGGACATGACATAGCGAATAAACAACAAATGGTTACTGGCCCCAAAATATTAAAAATAAAATGAAATAAACTTTATGGCAGTTCTAGTGCAGATGCTGTACTTACTTACTTTCACACATAAAGAAGTAGAAATTGAGAGACACAGCACCATGATTTTTCCAAAAGACTTCACTATTTAAAGTCACTTTTTACCTGTTTTTATTTGAGTATAGTTGCTCTACCATGCTGTGACAGTTTCTCTTCAGCAAAGTGAGTCACCCGTATGTATACATATATCCCCTGTTTTTTTGGATTTTCTTCCCATTTGGGTCTTCACAGAGTAGTGAGTGGAGTTCCCTATGCTATATTAATGCATGTATGTAGAATCTCGAAAAAGCAGTAAAGATGATTTTACTTGCAAAGCAGAAATAAAGATGTAGGCTTAGAGAACATGGATACCGTTGAGGGAAGGGGTGGGGTGGGATGAATGGGAGATTGGGATTGATATATATACACTACTGATACTGCTCATAAAATTTACCTGGTGGCTTAGATGGTAAATAATCTGCCTACAATTTAGGAAACCTAGGCTCAATTCCTGAGTCAGGAAGATCCCCTGGAGAAGGGAATGGCTACCCATTCTATGTTCTTGCCTGGAGAATTCTAGGAAGAAGAACCTGGCAGGCTGTAGTCCATGGGATAGCCTGGAGAGTTGGACACGACTGAGCAACTAACACTTTCACTTCCTTTTATAAAATATCTAAATCACTTTTAATTGAAGGCATTGTGTTAAGTGAAATAGGTCAGAGAGAGAAAGACAAACATTTTGCGATATTATTTATGTGTGGATGCTAAAAAAATATAACAAAAGTAGTCGATAAAACAACAGCAAAAAAACAGACTCACAGATATAGAGAAAACCCTAGTGGTCATCAATGTAGGTGGAGGGACATGGAAGAGTGGGAGGCACAAACTATTGGGTGTAAGATGGGCTACAAGATGTATTGTACAACACAGGAAATATAGCCAATATTTTGTAATAACTAGATGGAAAGTAACCTTTAAAATTTATATAAAAATAAAAAAGATAAATTATTTAAAATCATTTTTCCTCTTATTTAAATAATCTCTTGGACTGTTACTTTGGCCTGCAAAAAGGATTGGGACATACTGGCAAAACTGTGACTCTCCATAAGGGCACTTTATGTTATTTTATAGGAAATAATACATGTAGGTACATCAGGTTTCACAATAAACCAAGCACTTCCATAGTTTTGTCTGACTTGACCCTCACCATATATTCATCAGATGGGCAGGGGAGTAATGTTTCCATTATAGAGACTGGGGAATGAAAACTCAGACGGCAAATGAGCCACATGCTTAATAAGAGATAGAGTCAAATCTTGAACTAAGTTCTTGCTTTTAATTCCACTGTTCTTTGAAGCATAACTACTATGGTTACATGATCATAGAGACCCTTAGGTCTTGAGTCACATCCAATATTTTTTATTATGCTGGAGGCTAAAAAATAACATTACAAAAGAAGAGAGGAAAGCTCACATTATTATAAATCTGGAGTGGAGAGTTTTAAGACATTTTTAAACACACTCAAAACAAGTACATATTTTAAATTTGTATTTTCATTATGAATATCTCCTGGCACTCAGTAAAAACTAACCAGATTACTAAATCCTTATCCAATACTGAGAATATTGTTCAGAAATCAACACATCTGATCCAGCAGGGAAATGTGAAAGACCAATATGCATTTGCCCCTACGTTGCATCCACCAAGCTCTTAGAATGAAAAGCCAAAGATAAGGCTTTTCTGTCTTTTTAAACAGGGAAAATTAATTGCTCCTGCAGAGATAAAAACTTTATGCTGGAACAGAAACCAGTGCAAAATGCTTTTTTCTCCTGTTCCCACCTGTGGAGAATGAGGATTTGGCAGCAAATTGGAGCTTACACAGAATAAGTCACAAAGACAAATAGCAGATCCCTTCCTAATTAGGAAGTGGATGGTCTGTTAGACAATGTGCTCAAAGGATGACTATAGGTAGAGCGGAAATGAGATGAGGTGTTTTAGAATATTTGCATGTTTAATGGTGATTATCTTCACATGGTCTGCATTTATATAACTAGACCAGTCTTCAGTTCAGTTCAGTCGCTCAGTCGTGTCTGACTCTTTGTGACCCCATGAATCACAGCACGCCAGGCCTCCCTGTTCATCACCATCTCCTGGAGTTCACTCAGACTCATGTCCATCGAGTCCGTGATGCCATCCAGCCATCTCATCCTCGGTCGTCCCCTTCTCCTCCTGCCCCCAATCCCTCCCAGCATCAGAGTCTTTTCCAGTGAGTCAACTCTTCGCATGAGGTGGCCAAAGTACTGGAGTTTCAGGTTTAGCATCATTCCTTCCAAAGAAATCCCAGGGCTGATCTCCTTCAGAATGGACTGGTTGGATCTCCTTACAGTCCAAGGGATTCTCAAGAGTCTTCTCCAACACCACAGTTCAAAAGCATCAAAAGCATCAATTCTTCGGCACTCAGCCTTCTTCACAGTCCAACTCTCACATCCATACATGACCACAGGAAAAACCATAGCCTTGACCAGACGGACCTTAGTTGACAAAGTGATGTCTTTGCATTTGAATATACTATCTAGGTTGGTCATAACTTTTCTTTCAAGGAGTAACTGTCTTTTAATTTCATGGCTGCAGTCACCATCTGCAGTGATTTTGGAGCCCCCCCCAAAAATAAGTCTGACACTGCTTCCACTGTTTCCCCATCTATTTCCCATAAGTGATGGGACCAGAGGCCATGATCTTCATTTTCTGAATGTTGAGCTTTAAGCCAACTTTTTTGCTCTCCTCTTTCACTTTCATCAAGAGGCTTTTTAGCTCCTCTTCACTTCCTGCCATAAGGGTGGTGTCATCTGCATATCTAAGGTTATTGATATTTCTCCCAGCAATCTTGATTCCAGCTTGTGCTTCTTCCAATCCAGCATTTCTCATGATGTACTCTAGGGAACTACTAAGGGAATATTGAGAATTAAATAAACAAGAATGTTGATCATGGTGTTTGAGATTTGCAACTGGCATAGGAAGCACATCTATGTATCTTTCTATTTTGTTTGCAATCTTTGTAGATAAGCTCACAATACCACTCGTAGTAGAGTTCAATCTATTAATTTATGAATGAGGTCAACTTGGCCTGGTGGTTATTGCTGACCAGGATTCTGGGTCTTTGATTCTCCCTTCTCCAATTGAGTGGTTTTAGTCAAATCAGTCCATCAGTTTGTCTCAGTTTTCACTATCTGAAAGAGTGGGAAATGGAAATGTTTCCCTCTTTGACTTCAGAAAATATGTTATAAAGAGGCACGCAGAGTCTGGGATGGACATGCACATGCTGCTATATTTAAAATGGATAACCAACAGGACCTCCTGTATAGCACAGGAAATTTTGCTCAATGCTATGTGGAAGCCTGGATGGGAGGTGAGTTTGGGGGAGCATGGATGAAGGCATACACATGGCTGAGTCCCTTTGCTGTCCACCTGAAACTATCACAACATTGTTAATCAGCTATATTCCAAAAAATAAAAAGTTAACAGAAAAGGGCATGCAGGGGGACTTCATAGGAATTCATAGACACTGTTTGTGATTCAAATCAGCAGCTCTTCTGTCCTAGGAATTTAATTATTGCAATTGTCCTGATAGAGTGCCTGAGTGAGCTTTGGACTGCATTTGGAATCTGCTCTTTGAGTTCTAGATATGCCTCTGTTGATCAATATTAATTTGAGAAATCCATTTCAATATCACTTAAACCATTTTCTCATCTGAATGAGAACATTGGGACATAAGCATCACAAGGTTACTGGTTGTATCAGATGTGAAAAATATGTACCATAGTGCTTAATAACTGTAGTTGCATTTGAAAACTAAATGTGACATGTGGCAAGCATTCAGATAATCTGACCAATCATTTTCCATAGATAAAAGAAAGTCTTTCCAGAAAGATAAAGTACAAGGTGATCAAACTCCCTTTTAACACAAGCAGATGGCAGGGGATCTGGAGCTCAATTTGGGGAATGAGTTCCGGGAGCTAGGATCTTAGGCCTGGGAGGAAGTCAGGGCTGATCATTATTTTGAAATGCATGAAAATAAGTGCCCTAAAAGTGATCACTGAGAAAGTATAAGATTGCATAGAAGGATAAGAGTCACTGAGGAATCAGATCACAGGCATTTCATCCTCTTTGCAAGGAGCCTGTGGGAAGTAAGAAATAATTGTGGGGAGTCAGTTTGCTGCGTCTACAGAGACTTAATAATTCCACTAATTATGGCCAGCCAAGGAGCTCATGAAGGCTTGTTTTATTAATGTGAAACATCCCACTCGGAGGACTGATGTTGAAGCTGAAGCCCAATACTTTGTCCACCTGATGCAAAGAGCCAGCTCATTGGAAAAGACACTGATGCTGGGAAAGATTGAAGGCAGGAGAAGAGGGCAGTGGAGGATGAGATGGTTAGATAGCATCACCAACTCAATGGACATGATTTTGAGCAAGGTCTGGGAGATAGTGGAGGACAGAGGAACTGGTGTGCTGCAGTCCATGGAGTCATAAAGAGTTGGGCATGACTTAGTGACTGAAAAATAACAACAGGCATTCCTAGAGCTGGACTTGTTCAGTTGACAGATTGAGGTTCAGCTGGACACTTTTGAGTGTCTCAGTACATACTCTTTGGAGCTGCTAACCACACACCTGAGAGGTGGGTGCCCGTAGGGATCATGGACACTTGGTGACACTTTACCTTCATGATTCCTATTCACAGGTCATGGGAAAAAAGCAAATGATAATGGCTATTCTTGGTTTAGTTTCTTGAGCTGATTTCCTGATTGAGTCAGTCAAAGATGTTTGTTTGATTTAATGAAATGACTCCTATAGGAAAACATCACATGGGTTGTTGCGTGTCAGATATAAATCATTTGCTGTTGCTTAGTTGCTAAGTTGTGTCTGACTCTTTTGTGACCCCGAAATTCTGACTCTTTTCTAGCCCACCAGGCTCCTCTGTCCATGGGATTTCCCAGGCAAGAATATTGGAGTGGATTGGCATTTCCTTCTCCAGGGGAATTTCCGAACCCATGGATCAAACTGAATTTCCTGCTGGGAAGGCAGATTCTTTATCACTGAACCCCCTGGGAAACCCTTATAAATACTGCACCTACCCAATTAGCTGCTTATCCAAAGGCAACTTATCCAGTCTCTCAGTCAAGGCAATTAAGGGAGCCCATATTTAAACATTCACTTGAGCCAAAAACTTTGAAAACTTCCAATGTTGTTTTTGCAGCCAACTGGCCAAATTGAAGGATCAAATCCAATATCAGTTGTGATGAAATAGCAATCTCAGTATACTGATATATTCCCTACAGTACAGACAGCACCAACATGCTAGCTTATCCCAGAAGAAATCAGCCTAGGACTACACTGCATCTTTATTCCTCATGGTTTCCCCCACTTGCTTATTCATCAGATGCTTTTTTTTTTTCCACCTCCTCTTCCTTCTTGCTTTCAATATATCCATTCAAAACATGTCTGAAATAAATCCCAAGGCTCCCAAGAATATTTCTGCTCATGTAAGTGTGTGTACAACTTCCTTCCTCATGCTTTCACACAAGGCTTTCCTTTAAATGCCAAAGGAAAAGAAGACTTGCATTGTGTTTTGTTTTCTTCTCTCTTTTTGGCAGATATGCTTTACTTATTTCTTGCTTGAGTTAAACACAGGCTATGGATCCTCTTTTCCCAGGCAGAAAAAGATAATGGAAAAGCTTAAATCCTGGCTTTGCCTATTTGACCTTCAACATGTGGCTTAAATTTTATTAACCTCTGATTTCTTTTCTGGAAACTGAGGATGAACAATAAGATAGAACAAGAGTATCACATGTAGTCCATAAAAACATCGGATATAAGTGGCTATAAATTGATTTCCTTTCCCTTCCTTTTCTTATTAGACTCTTTTAAGATAATGTAAGCTCACTTTTTTGAAATTGTAAACAGGAATCTCTTAATGATCAAAGATATCTTTGTGCTAGGAGGTCTCTAAAGCACTTGCAGTCTGAACAGGAGTGGGCAAGCACAGTAGAATGGCAGCAGGAAATGTCACTTTGCTGCCTTCATTTCAAAGCAGGAACTTGTGGGCAGTGGAATGGCCTGTTTACCAGCTCTTCCAGATATAAACCCAGATAAGCATCCAGGAACTGCCAAGTCAAGAAATGATGCTGCTATCTTCTTTACGAATTCCCTGAGAAAGTGGAAAATCAATTTCAATAGTGGTCTAGAGCCGGGAAGGATCTAAAGATGACTCAGCTTAGACTTTGACCAACTGAGATAAAACATGAAGACTGCTTGGCACATGGCATTTCTAGTCAGCATCTCTAATAGTAGAGGCAGAAGAGGAGGTTGTTAATGTTAGAAATATTTTTCTGGAATCAAATCAGGGCAAGATTTGGTAACACTTGCTTCTGTCTCCAGGCTCTACTTATGTATTAGATATCAAGGTCTTGATAGGAAGTGTGTCTCTTGTGGTTTTTGGTCTGTGCCCCAATTCCTTCTCTAAAATAGAGGAACTCTGCCACAGCACATCCCATTCAACATTGCTGTATCTTAGAGGAAATGTCTACCAATTCATTTCTAAAGAAGGAAATTAAAGCCCAGAAAATGGCCATGATTACTGATCAAGGCCATTCAGAGTCTCTGAAGCAGGAGAGGAAGATGCCTGATGCTGGAATCTCAGTGATGAACAGATGCAGGGACCTTGTCATGGCCTTGGGGGTGACCATCACCGTGACCACTTTGAAGATGCCATAGGCGGCTTTTTGTGCCCTGATGCCCCAATTCTGCTGTGTTTTCCCCTGGCACACATGGGAGTTTATGGAATTATTAGAAAGTCCAACAGTCTTTTAAGTACAGTTTCATAGGATTTACTCTGTTTAAGTCAAATTCAGAAGCATTTATTACCTTGCCACCAAGGCAGTTGACAGCTAGGATACAAATGCTATTCCAAAAATTCTTTCAAAATTATGCCTTCACTTGGTCTTTGAGACTGTATGATTTTAAAGACTTTGCATTTGGAACATTCTAAACTGTGGGCTAAGGTAGATATGCCACTTTCTTTCATAATCCTCTCTTAAAAGCACAGGCCATTTAATTAATCAGTGAAGGTGAAAGTGTTAGTTGCTCAGTTGTGCCTGACTCCTTGTGACCCCATGGAATGCAGCCCACCAGGCTCTTCTGCTCATGGAATTTTTCAGGCAAGAATACTAGAGTGGGCTACCATTTCCTTCCCTAGGAACCTCCCTGACCCAGGGATCCAACCCAGGTCTCCTACACTGTAGGCAGATTCTTTACTGATTGAACTATGAGGGAAGCCCCAAGTAAGAAGTACTTCCCCGCCCCCCCCCATATTCTTCCTTTATGAAATTGCTTATTTTTCAATATCTGTTTCCCATCACCATGGTGTGTTTCCAGACCATGAATTTGGATCACCCACTCATATCTACTAATGACTCACAGGTCCCACTCTTTAGTAGTTCTGTTGGATAGAAACTCAGATACAAACCAAACCAGGTGATGTCACAGAATGAAACTTGTCTCTGAACTCCAAGGGTAAGTAGAAAGCAATTTAATATTGTCCTAGATCACTGTATTTCCTTACAACATCGTTTTCATGATTCCTTTACACATCTGTACTTCTTAAGCATTAATGTTAACTAGATCTTTTTTGAAGTTATGCTTAAAGTCATTGTGCTTTAGTTTTTTCCTTTTGAAATTTTTAACTCTTTCAAACATATTAAGAATCTTTATTTTTTGCATAGGTTCCTATTCATGCATAGGAACCTGGAATGTTAGGTCCATGAATCAAGGCAAATTGGAAGTGGTCAGACAGGAGATGGCAAGGGTGAACGTTGACATTCTAGGAATTAGCAAACTAAAATGGACCAGAATGGGTGAATTTAACTCAGATGACCATTATATTTATGACTGTGGGCAGGAATCCTTTAGAAAAAATGGAGTAGCCATCATAGTAGAAATGCAGTACTTGGATGCAATCTCAAAAATGACAAAATGATCTCTGTTCATCTCCAAGGCAAACCATTCAATATCATAGTAATCCAAGTCTATGCCCCAACAAGTAATGCTGAAGAAGCTGAAGTTGAAGAGTTCTATGAAGACCTACAAGACCTTTTAGAACTAACATTCCCAAAAGATATCCTTTTCATTATAGGGGACTGGAATGCAAAAGTAAGAATTCAAGAAACACCTGGAGTAACAGGCAAATTTGGCCTTAGACTACAGAATGAAGCAGGGCAAAGGCTAATAGAGTTTTGCCAAGAGAATGCCAAGAGGTCATAGCAAACACCCTGTTCCAACAACACAAGAGAAGACTCTACACATGGACATCACCAGATGGCCAACACTGAAATCAGATTGATTATATTCTTTGCAACCAAAGATGGAGAAGCTCCATACAGTCAGCAAAAACAAGACCCAAAGCTGACTGTGACTCAGATCATGAACTCTTTATTGCCAAATTCAGACATAATTGAAGAAAGTGTGGAAAACCACTAGACCATTCAGGTATGATCTAAATCAAATCCGTTATGATTATACAGTGGAAGTGAAAAATAGATTTAAGGGACTAGATCTGATGATAGAGTGCCTGATGAACTATAGACGGAGGTTCATGACAATGTACTGATTGTTAACTTATATGCAGAGTACATCATGAGAAACACTGGGCTGGAAGAAGCACAAGTTGGAATCAAGATTGCCAGGAGAAATATCAATAACCTCAGATATGCAGATGACACCACCCTTATTGCAGAAAGCGAAGAAGAACTAAAGAGCCTCTTGATGAAAGTGAAAGAGGAGAGTTAAAATGTTGCCTTAAAGCTCAACATTCAGAAAACTAAGATCATGGCATCAGGTCCCATCACTTCATGGGAAATAGATGGGGAAACAGTGGAAACAGTGTCAGACTTTATTTTGGGGGGGTTCCAAAATCTCTGTAGATGGTGACTGCAGCCATGAAATTAAGATGCTTGCTCCTTGGAAGGAAAGTTATGACCAACCTATACAACATATTAAAAAAGAGAGACATTACTTTGCCAACAAAGGTCCATCTAGTCAAGGCTATGGTTTTTCCAGTAGGTAGTTATGTATGAATGTGAGAGTTGAACTATAAAGAAAGCTGAAAGCCGAAGAATTGATGCTTTTGAACTGTGGTGTTGGAGAAGACTCTTGAGAATCTCTTGGACTGCAAGGAGATCCAAACAGTCCACCTAAAGGAGACCAGTCTTGGGTGTTGATTGGAAGAACTGATGTTGAAGCTTAAACGCCAATACTTTGGCCACCTGATGCGAAGATCTGAGTCATTTGAAAAGACCCTTATGCTGGGAAAGATTGATGGCAGGAGAAGGGGAAAACAGAGGATGAGATGATTGGATGGCATCACCGACTCAGTGGACATGAGTTTGGGTAAACTCTGAGAGTTGGTGATGGACAGAGTGGCCTGGCGTGCTGTAGTTTATGGGGTCACAAAGAGTTGCACACGATGGTGCAACTGAACTGAACTGAACTGAAGAATCTTTATACAATTTTTAAAGGTTACTTTCCATTTGCAGTTATTTTAATTATTTGCTATTTTCCTGGGTTGTACAATATATCCTTAAGCCTATCTTACATCCAGTAGTTTGGATCTTCCCCTCCCCAACCCCAATATTCCCCTCCTGCCTCCCTACTGGTATGCATTAGTTTCCTCTCTATATCTGTGAGTCTGCTTCTTTTTTTGTTATATTCATTCAGTTTCAGTTCAGTCACTCAGTCGTGTCTCTTTGTGACCCCATGAACCACAGCAAACCAGGCCTCCCTGTCCATTACCAACTCTTTGAGTCCAGCCAAACCCATGTCCATTGAGTTGGTGATGCCATCCAACCATCTCATCCTCTGTTGTCTGCTTCTCCTCCTGCCCTTAATCTTTCCCAGAATCAGGGGCTTTTCAAATGAGTCAGCTCTTCACATCAGGTGGCCAAACTATCGTAGTTTAAGCTTCAACATCAGTCCTTCCAATGAACACCCAGGACTGGTCTCCTTTAGAATGGACTGGTTGGATCTCCTTGCAGTCCAAGGGACTCACAAGAGTCTTCAAATCCACAGTTCAAAAGCATCAATTCTTTGGCTCTCAGCTTTCTTCACAGTCCAACTCTCACATCCATACATGACCACAGGAAAAACCATAGCCTTGACAAGACGGACCTTTGTTGACAAAGTAATGTCTCTCCTTTTTAATATGCTATATAGGTTGGTCATAACTTTCCTTCCAAGGAGTAAGTGTCTTTTAATTTCATGGCTGCAATCACCATCTGTAGTGATTTTGGAGCCCCCCAAAATAAAGTCAGCTACTGTTTCCCCATCTATTTGCCATGAGGTGATGAATATCTATATTTCTTAGATCCAACATTTAAGTGAAATACAGTATTTGCCTTTCTCTGGCTTATTTCACTTAATGCTAACTAGATCTTAGAATATTTATAATTTTGACATAGTTGAATGTGTACCATGTGTAATACATTTTGGGGAAACTGGACTCATCTTCCATGACTTCTAGCTACTAAATCTGAAAGAATTCCCTTGGCTCAGTGCTATGAATGAAGAATGTCATTAAAGGTCTGCTAATTGCTTTACAAACACAACATCACATCTGGAAATGCCTGAGAGGTTGCAGTCTTGTGTGGCTTGGGGCGATGTTTGAGAGTCTTGCAATATGACAAGGGAAGCTGTATGAGCGTCTTGCAGCATGAAGTCTTCTGGTGACTTCAGAGTGCTTTCAGCTGCTCTTATGACCTACTGAACAAAATGACCTCCACTCTACTTCTATACCTGCTCCTTGGGTTCTTAACTGTGTGTGTGTGTGTGTTTATTTTTTTCAACCTAACCTGATGCCTGATGTTCTTTAACCTCATCGGGTATTACATCCCAACTTCCCTCTTTGATCATATGCTGGACTAGGCACATTGACAATTCATAATTCTGACAAACTGTTAACACATGCACTATCTTACATCTCTTGAATAGCATCCTACAGCGTGCTCTAGATTCAGACATTGTGAAATACCAAGATACTCAGTGCTTACATTTCTGTGACTTTCCCCTTCCCTCATTACAAATGGCTCTAGATTCATTGGGATCTGTGTACTTGGCATTTGTAACAAAGCTTAGAAATTTGCTTGTAAGAGAAAGATCAGTGATTCAGACCTTTAAACTCAATCCTACTCATTTCCTTTGTTTTAACTTACATCTGATCATTTATTTTCCTCTCCTTCTATTCAATGTATATTGTATATTCGAACATCTATTTATCTTTATTCAACACCATAAATAATAAAATTGAGCCAAAAATACCTAACACCAAAGTGCCACGTAGTCCACACATTTTTCATTTTATTGTTCTGGTTTTTATAATCTGGCTTCCCCTCATAAGTTTTTTCACATGAAAGGGAGTCCTTTCTCAAGTAAAGCACTATGTACCTTCACTAACATATTGAAAACCATTACTGATAATAAAAATAAAAGTGTCAAATGAAGGTACATTTTTAAACTAGGCTTCCCTGATGTCTCAGTCAGTAAAGACTCTGCCTGCCAATGCAGGAGAGATGCCAGAGATGTGGGGTCAGTCCCTGGGTTGGGAAGAGCCTCTGGAGGAGGAAATGGCAGCTCATTCCAGTATTCTTACCTGGGAAATCTCATGGACAGAGGAGCCTGGCAGGCTACAGTCCATGGGGTCACAAAGAGTCAGACACAACTTAGTGACTAAGCCACCACTTTTTAAATTATTGTTTTTACTACTGCCACAGACAGAATTCTTCATTCCTGGGGTGGCCAGCACATTGAAATGCATACCATAAAATTCAGGAAGTTACTGTCACCTACCTGATAGGAGAGCTGATCTGTGAAATGTAGTGATAGCAGACTGCCAACTCTGGGTGAGAGGAAAATTGAAGTGCCAGCACTTTCAGCACAGCCCTGAAAGAAGTGCTGGGCTAGGAGTATTCACACTCAGACCAACGTGAGCAAAGAAAAATTAAGGGCCGAGTGAAGCTTCATTTAACTCTATAATGTTAATGACCATTTGTGATTTTGAAATAGGATTTGTCCAATCCTAAGAAATGGACAACACTGAAATCTTTAGATCATGAGATGGAAATGTTTTTATAAGAGGACCCCTCTCTCTTGCTATCACTCCACCCACTCCCAAAGTCCACATCACAGCCACACTGATATAGCAGATGTCTCCTGAGAGGGCTTTGCCTTCTTATCTCATGACTTTGCTTTTAAAGGCATTCTTATATTTGAACATTATGAATATATATTCACATACTCACTCAGTGTGTATGTGTGCAAAGTTGCTTCAGTTGTGTCTGACTCTTTGTGACCCTATGGACTGTAGCCCGCCAGGCTCCTCTGTCCATGGGATTTCCCAGGCAAGAATACTGGAATGGGTTGCCATGCCCTTTTTCAGGGGATCTTCCTGGCCCAGGGATCGAACACACATCTCCTATGTCTCCTGCTTTGGCAGGAGGGCTCTTTACCACTAGTTCTACCTGGGAAGCCCATATATTCATAAACTTAGATGTTATTTCACCAAATGATAGCTCTCTTCTCCATCTTGCCAAACTTCTACTTCATCCTTTCAAATTCTCTTCTGATATCCCTTCTCTGAGAAGCTTTTCTAATTCTGTAGCCCAAGCTTCACGGGAACATCCTGGATCAAGAAGGAGCCTATACAAAAATTTTGCCTTATATAATTCTCTGCATGTTTTTTCTCTACAACAAATCCTTTCTTCATGAATTCCTTGATATCAGCTCTAGCATCTGATTTATTGCTGATTCACCAGTTTGAGCACAGAACCTTCTTTGGCAAACAGCAAGTACTCAATCATTGTTTGCTAAAAGATTCATGAAAGAAGTAGATGAAGGTTGGATTAACCACCATTTCCTCTACCTGGTTTTGCCTGCAGAAACAAGAGCCCAGTTTACACACCTCCTTTTCTTTAAGTGTGTGATCAATGCCATATTGACATGAAATAAGCATTGCTTGGGCCACAAGGGGATGGCATTTGGTACTGAGGTTCAACAAACAAATCAGAAATAGTACACAAGGAAGTGATAGGTAGGCATTGATCACCGTCACTGTAAGAAAAATCTATTGTCCTTCATTTGATGACTCTTCTAATTCATTCAATGGAATGTTTATTTTGAGCCATATTCCGGCTCTCAGAAGGTAAATGGTCTTGTTCATATATTTAGAGGTATAATAAAAGGAAACTGTGGCTTGAAAGCTTAGAAGGGAGGTAATGAGAATGACACAGTAGGAAGAGACGTTTCTTGCAGCAAAACCCTGGGAGAGGAAAAGCTGGCTGAGGCAAGGTCATCTGAATGCACAATAGCCATGAAAATATAAATGGTAATGGCCGAGTTCCCAAACCCTTGGTTACATACCAGGCCTAGAACTAAGCACTTCATATATATTAATTAATTTAATCTTCATCTAACCATGGAAAGTTTGAAGTGCAGAGAGGCTTCTTACACCAAAGTAACCCAGTAACCAAAGTAACTCAGTGACCCAATGAACTCATCCCAAAGCTGCACAGAAAGAAACAGGCAAACCTAGGGTTTCAGCCTGGACAGGCTGACTACAGACTCCAGATATTTCACATCACAGGCTGGAGAAAAGGGAGGTACTGATGTACAGAGCATAGAACTCTGATGAGTATGACTTAGTACAACATAAGGTTGTAAGGGATGAAGCTAAAATTTTGCTTTGGGAAAGTAATGCCATAATTAGCTGTGGATACATGGGATTTTTCTCTTGGTTATATTGAGTCAAGAAAACTAAATACAATTTATCTAACCTTGTTCATCCACCTCAGCCCATTTGTACTCTACATTTTCTTTAAGACTATTGTGAAACTGAGAAGATAGAAGTTGATTCCATTTGCCTGTATTCATGTCTCTGGTCTAATTATATTGAGTGTCTATTGGTGAAATGCTCAATTTTGTGACATGCTATCTCCAAAATGATAGCATAGCTTCATCTGCAAAGTAGTGTAATAAAAAATGTGGAGCTTGGAGTCAAAGGAGTTGGAGTCTTCCATGTTGTAGGACTTTGGACAATTCAAATAGCTCTTTTGAATCTCTAATTTCTCTTTGGTAAAAGAAGAAGTGAAATTTTAGCTCTCTCCTGGGGATGTTGATGAATATCAAATGAAATATTACATTGTCAAGCAGTTCCTAAACTTCAGGGGGAGGAGGTAAAGTGTTATGCCAGGATCTGTCATTGTTGTGCTCATTCACTATTTACTCAACAGCTGGGTGCGTAACTCCCACAGTGCATCAAATCCGTTAGGTGCGCTGGGGATTGTATAGTGAACAAGTCCTCTGCTCCAGGGAGAACAAATGTTTGCATGGGGTGGTAAAGGGGAGAACAGCAAGAGACAAGTAAATACATGCAATCATTTGGGAGTCCAAGTGTTATTAAAACATCAACATATGGATATATTTTCAGTTGTTTTTGCTATACCATATTCTAACCACCAGCATGGACTGACTGCAGAATATTAGTATGGGAAAGTGTCCTTTTTAAATATCCCGACCACAGTGGTATGGAATTCTGGGTGACCTGCTGTACTGCCGAGCGCCCATAGTAACCCCTGACAGCAGGCACATGGAGGCACGCTGAACATATGCTCCTTGAATGCTCCACTAAGTGCATGGCACTGACTGGCACTTTCCTGATGTCCCCTTGTGGTGAAATAGTTATAAAGGAGTTATGACACTTGGAATTAAAAGGTAACTCACAGTTTTAGAGAGTTCAGTATCGCGAGGTTAGTGGAGGTAGGTTAGCACAGTAGCCTGAGGGCAAACCCTTGAGTGGGATGGCCTAGGGCTTACTCTCAGTTCACAACAATGATTGTGGCCAAGTTACTTAAGCTCTGTACATATCCGCTTTCTCATCTATAACATGGGAGTGGTAAAAGTACCATAGGCTATAGGGTGGATGATGATGTTCTATAAACCAGCAATCCCCAAATTTTTGGTGCCAGGGACTGGTAGACAGTCCCTGTTTACCTGGAAGACAGTTTTTCCATAAATAGGGGTGAGGGATGGTTTGGGGATGATTAGAGCACATTACATTTATCATGTACTTTATTTCTATTTTTATTACATCAGCTCCACCTCAGATCATCAGGCATTAGATCCCAGAGGTTGGTAAGCCCTGATATAAACTAATACAAAATGTATTTAGAATGGTTCCTGAGTGCATTGAACCTTCAATGCGTGTGTGTTAACACACACACACACACATGCATTGAAGTCTCAATATACTCAATATATTTTTGGTTATTATTGTTTTCCTTCCTCCCTCCCTTCTTTCCTTCTTGTGTTTCATCCTTTTGTCAATTGGAAAATTAGTCTTCCAGTTCCTTTGCCATAAGTCAAAGCAAATAGCAGAAAAACAACTAGAAATCAAAGTGCTATTTGGTTTTTCCTTCTATTACAGCTTGCAACTGTACACTCAGGTGGCCCCTCTGGGGTTGGATTATTTTTTTCAAATGGGTCAAGCTAGAAAGCAAGTAGATCTTTCCTACACAATTTGAAATGAAAGAAACTCTGAGCCTCTGGCAGCTGTTTATCTCATGGATACTCTGGTTTCTGTTTTTATGCAAAGCTATGTTATCTAACTAGTGAGAAATCCTCTAGATCCAAGATGCCTACATTGAGAACAAACAGGTGACATTTTGCTGTTTTGATTATTGGGAATTAATCATAAAAATTACCTTTGGTGAAACCCTATCATAGACCAAATTCTAGGCTAAGTAGCTTACATATAACCTTTAATTCTCATGGCAAATATATGAAATAGTTATTATCCAGCTTTTATGTCTGAGAAGAAGCAGTTACGTAACTTGTTTAGTATCACACAGTGGATTCTGGATCTATCTGATCTCAAAGCCCATGTACTTTCCTCTAGAAAGCATTCCACAGACAGCATCACCTTTATTAGACTGTGACCTTGCCATTCCTATGACATATACAGAGCTTTCTAAAATTTAAAATCCCAAAGTCTTGCCATTCATAAGGGGCACCATGACTCACAAATATCATGAACACTTCCCAGCACCTACACGCACCAAACCCTCTGCCTTGAGTAAGGGATGGTGACTTTCATTACTTATCACAGGAAGGGAAAATATGGACATTTTCAATAAAGGCACTGGTGGTGAGCTTTCCCCAGCAACAATTACTATGGCTTCCTTGTCTTTTCATGAATGAGACATCTATTTTACTCCCAAGAGCTAGAGCCTGAGCCATGGTTGCAGCAGCTAGCATGGTGCAAATGTTTAAAGCTCTAATCAGATATCCAGTCACTGGTTACACAGTCGCTTTTCCTTTTGATGAGGAAATATGCAATTCCTTAGGGATGAATGTCAAATGTTCATAAATAGAGAAGCATCTGAAATATCCACGAGCGATACTTATATAGGGATCATTTATCCAGACTCTCTATGAGCATTTCCAGCTCCACTATTTATCTGTGGCATTATCCATCACCGTGTAGCACTCATATATCCACATGCTCTTTCTATTTATATGCATGGAATCTATCTCGCTAATTGTTCTCAAATCTCTAACTAGTGAGTACCATAATTCACCTCCTGCCAGATGGCAGCACGTGCTTCTCCATGACTTCTAATTCTGTCCACAGTAAACCTATCGGCAAATCATTTGTCTGTTCATTCATGGTTTCTTGCTACATCAATCAGCAACTTCACTTGTTTCTATCTACAACATCAATGTGGGGTTCTTTTCCATATACAATGCATTTTCCCCATTCAACTTTCCCCATACTTCATCTGATCCTTTCGTGAGCGTCTGCCTGTATGTACATTCTCAGCAAAACCAGTTATTGTTACCTAATGCTTGTGACCAAAATGGTGAAAAGAACATCTGTTTTGGATTATGGTGATGTGAATTCAAACCAACCTTTCATTTAAGCTAATTTCATAAACAAAGCCACTTCATTAGCAGGACCTGATTAGTACTACAAATCTTACAGTTTTTTTGTTTGTTTTCTTTTTGTAAGGGAGGGCTAAGCTGTAAGTTACAATATCTGCCTATAAATGTGCACTAGACCTTCCTAAGAACTTATCTGCTTAATTAACATTTGCTTAGCATTTATTCTGTGCAATGATTATGCTTTGTATTTTTCAAGTCACTTAATCTTCAAATAATTCTAAGAGGTAGCTACTGTTGTTATTTTGATTTAATAAAATGAGAAAACTAAACACTATCAAGGTTGGTAATTTGCACAAGAACACACAACTAGGAGAACAAGAAAGAAATGAAGTGAAATTAAAGTCACTCAGTTGCGTCCAACTCTTAGCAACCCCATGGACTATACAGTCCATGGAATTCTCCAGGCCAGAATACTGGAGTGGGTAGCCTTTCCCTTCTCCAGGGGATCTTCCCAACCCAGGAATTGAACCCAGCTTTCCCACATTGCAGGTGGATTCTTTGCCAGCTGAGCCACAAGGGAAGCCCAAGAACAATGGAGTGGGTAGCCTATCCCTTCTCCAGCAGATCTTCTTGACCCAGGAATCGAACCAGGGTCTCCTGCATTGCAGGTGGATTCTTTACCAACAGAGCTATGAGGGATGCCCAAGGAAGCAATGTTCTAATCCTTGTTTTTCTGAATCCAAAGTGCCAGATGCACTTTTAATTGCTGAATTCTCAGCACCTGGGACAGTGCCCAGGGCTTCCCTGATGGCTCAGTTGGTAAAGAATCTGCCTGCAACACAGGAGGCTGCCTGCAACGCAGGAGATCAGAGTTCAATCCCTGGGTCGGGAAGATCCCCTGGAAAATAAAATGGCAACCCACTCCAGTATTCTTGCACAGAGAATTCCATGGACAGAGAAGCCTTGTGGGCTACAGTCCATGGGGTCGCAAAGAGCTGAACAGGACTGAGTGACTAAACCACCACCAGGACAGTGCCAGGCTCTGTAGCTTTCACTTGACATCTACAAGCCATTGCTATCATTGTAATTGAAGTACATCTTTGTTCTTGTGATATTTAATGACCGTATAGTTGGTTTGACCCTATGGATAAATCTGACAGTTAACTCATAAATGCAGATGAGTGCTTTAGAGTTTCAAACATATCTGTCTCTTCCCAGAAATACTGATGGCATATCGAGGACATTGATGAAACTATAGCTAAAAATAGCTCACATTTTGGTGTGCTTGCTATATAGCAACAGACAATACTAAATACTCAAAACACGTTACCTTATTTCATTTTTACAATAACTCTATGAGGTAGATAACAGTGTCATCCCAGTTGTATAAATGGGGACACTAAGTAACAGGGAAATTTAAGCAATTTGCCCAAAATTATAATTATGGTAACTATTTAAGCTAAGGTTTGAATCCCAGCATTCTGTCTCCAAAGCCTCCATATAGTTAAGCTAGTCACTAAATATCTTTAACCAACATTTAGGGTGGGGATGATAATATTGGCTAACACACAGGATTTGGAAAATTAAGTGAGATACTGTGTTCTTGAGCCAGTCCTTGCCACTTTGAAGAGTGAGCTCAGTGTATATCAGTCAGTACCATTAGTAGCTACTAGATTTCAAACTCCCTGAGTACAAATATCATGTCTAGTTCATTTCCGTTTCCCCCACAGCACCCGGACACTGTTTGTTGTCTATTATTGGTACATAACAAATGCCTTTGAATGAGACTGAACAGAGAATAGGACTCAGTCAGTAAGGATCAAATCTCCTACGAGGAATTTAAGAGCAGTGGCCTTCAGACATTTCTGGAGGCTCAGGGAAAGGTAGGGTTACTTTTAAGTCCCTCTCCATCCATGCGACAAAATATTGGGTTGGCCAAAAAGTTTGTTTTGGTTTCTCCATCTTATGGAGAATCTGAATGAACTTTTTGGCCAACTCAATAAATGAGCCCCCTTATCATAACCTTCTTAATATCTGGCTTCCCAGATGGATCAATAGTAAAGAATCCACCTGCCAAAGCAGGAGATGCAGGCTTGATCTCTGGCTTGGGAAGATCCCCTGGAGGAAATGGCAACCTGGTTCAGTATTCCTTCCAGGGAAAACCCCTGGACACAGGAGCCTGACAAGCAACAGTCCACGGGGTTGCAAAGGAGTTGGACATGGCTTAGTGAGTCAGTTCAATTCAGTTCGGTCACTCAGTCATGTCCGACTCTTTGCAACTCCATGGACTGCAGCATGCCAGGCTTCCCTATCCATCACCAGCTCCCGGAGCTTATTCAAACTCACATCCATCGAGTGGGTGATGCCATCCAACCATCTCTGTCATCCCCTTCTCCTCCTGCCTTCAATCGTTCCCATTATCAGGAGTCACTTTTCAAGTGAGTCAGTTCTTCACATCAGGTGGCCAAAGTATTGGAGTTTCAGCTTCAACTTCAGTCCTTTCAATGAATATTCAGGACTGATTTCCTTTAGGATTGACTGGTTGGATCTCCTTGCAGTCCAATGGATTCTCAAGAGTCTTATCCAACACCACAGTTCAAAAGCATCAATTCTTTGGCACTCAGTTTTCTTTACCGCCCAACTCTCACATCCATACATGACTACTGGAAAAAACGTAGCTTTGACTAGATAGACCTTTGTTGGTAAAGTAATGTCTCTGCTTTTTAATATGCTTTCTAGGTTGGTCATAGCTTTTCTTCCAAGGAGCAAGCATCTTTTAATTTCATGGCTACAGTCATCATCTGCAGTCATTTTGGAACCCAAGAAAATAAAGTCTGGCACTGTTTCCATTGTTTCCCCATCTATTTGCCATGAAGTGATGGGACTGGATGCCACGGTCTTAGTTTTTTGAATGTTGAGTTTTAAGCCAGCTTTTTCACTCTCCTATTTCACTTTCAGCAAGAGGCTCTTTAGTTCCTCTTTACTTACTGCCATAAGGGTGGTATCATCTGCGTATCTGAAGTTACTGATATTTCTCCCAGCTTAGTGAGTAAGCAACAAGAAAAACCTTCTGAGGAAGCCCTAGCTCTTGGAATTCCACTGAGTTCCTAAGGGCAGGAGCAATCCAACCCTCCCACTGCCCACACTCCCCCCTCCAAAGAATGGGCTCACTAGAGGGACAAGCACAGCCAATATCAAGGAAGTGGTAATCAAGTTCAGTTCAGTTCAGTTGCTCAGTCGTGTCTGACTCTTTGCGACCCCATGAATCGCAGCACACCAGGCCTCCCTGTCCATCACCAACTCCTGGAGTTCACTCAGATTTGCGTCCATCGAGTCAGTGATGCCATCCAGCCATCTCATCCTCGGTCATCCCCTTCTCCTCCTGCCCGCAATCCCTCCCAGCATCAAAGTATTTTCCAATGAGTCAATTCTTCGCATGAGGTGGCCAAGAGCCCCTTAATCACAACCTCTACCTTAATATTGCCTTCTACTCACCAGAGATGCAAGCAAGAGTCTTGATTTACCTATGGCAGGTGGTAGGCCTATGGAGATGTTCAGAAGCAAAAGAGAGTGTTTATCCAAGCATGTGGATATCTTCATACACAAATGAAAACACATTCATAGAGGTAAAGAACAATCAGTGATGGTGGAGGCTACCAATATTCAAACTCCTTGGGACTGGCTGTTGAATAGCAACTTCTGCTGCGGAACCAAGTTCCAAAGTATAATTTGTAGTCATGTAGCATGAATACCCCCAGATGACAGTGTAAAACATTTATAAATCAGACCCTAATGAACAGCGTCTGTGCTTTATAACTGCATTTAACCGTTTCTCACTTCTCTGCTGGTAGAAAACAGGAATGCATAAAAATATACCAAGAAGAAAGAGGAAAATCCTATTCCTAACATAATTTCACTTGCAAAAAGGGATGAGGGAGAAGCACTCCTCTCGCTATGTTGTGATAATTAATAGTAATAATGTTTCTACTGCCTTGAGAACTCTTCATGTTTTGGGTAGTCACCTCAGGGCTATACATGCATCATCTGTAGTTCCAAAATATGGTGCAAGGGTGGGCATCATTTTCCTTTTAAGGATCCCAAACTGAAGTTCAGAGAGGTTTAGTAATCTGCCCAGAGTTCAAGCTGAGCTGTAGGACTTTCGATATCCAGCCCCGAAATCAATCATGAAGGTACAGGAAAAAGACCAGGCTGAGGCAAAACTCAGAATCAGACACATGATCGTGTTTCACTAGTCTCTACTCCAGATTTAATTCTCTCTCTGACAATCCTGGATGTAAGGTCTCATCATCTCAGCAAAACTGAGCTCAGAGTACATTTGTAACTCTTGCAAGGTCACATCGGTTAAATGCTGGAGTGGAATTCAAAATCAAGTGTGTTGTCTCCAAATACTTATCAGCCCTAGAACATCAAGAAGATGGAGATGTGAGTGAGTTTTCTTCTATACTTGCTACTATGCCTTCAAATGCTTGTGAACATCTGTGTATCCCTTCTTGTAGATTTTCTGCCAAGTATCCTTTCTGCTTCTAAGCTGACTTTCTCAATACCTGGAAGGGTTGGTTGACCTGCTTAGGACAAATATTGTGCACTTAGCACCCTCACAGAATAGAACTTGTCAAGATTTCAGAATATTTAACCAAAATCAAACAGCTTTGGTAGCAGCAACATTTGACCTTAAAGGGCTGCTTCTCAAGTAGTATGGATTTATGACCTAATAGCTGTTCATAGCTCAAGGAGATCAACCAGTCAATCCTAAAGGAAATCAATCCTGAATATTCATTGGAAGGACTGATGCTGAAGCTAAAGCTCCGATATTTGGCCACCTGATACAAGGAGCCCACTCATTAGAAAAGACCCTGATGCTGGGAAAGATTGAAAGCAGGAGGAGAGGGGAACAACAGAGGATGAGATGGTTGGATGGCATCACTGTCTCAATTGGCATGAGTTTAAGAAAGCTCAGGGAGATGGTGAAGGACACGGAAGCCTGTCATACTGCAGTTCATGGGATTTCAGAGTAGGACATGGCTGAGAGACTAAACAATAACAACAAGCTGTTCATAGGAGATGGATTTGGAGGGGAGGGGCTAAAGGTCCCTCTCATTTGAATACCACCTCTGCATGAGGACAACTCTCTTTTATAAAAAGAAAGATTTGGTAAAAATAGATACCTAGTGAGGAGATGCTAGAGAGCACAGAGAGCTCAGCTCAGTGCTCTGCGATGACCTAGATAAGTGGGATGTGGGGAGTGAGCTCAACAGGGAGGGGATCTTTGTAGAGTTGTAGCTTATTCACTTCATTGTACAGAAGAAACTAACACAATATTGTAAAGCAGTCATACTCATATATATGTATTTTATATATATATATATATATATAAACCAGTAAATTAAATACTGGCAAACAAATTAAAAATAAATTAAGATAAAAAAAGAGTTGCTTTTATTGTGGAGTTCATGTCCTATTCATTTTTGTACCCTAGTATCTGGCACACGAATGCTACCTTAATAGCCATGGATGTTCTTTGCATATGTAGAGTGTCTGGACCACCACTTGTCTATAAATGACCTCCCTGGGGTGTGACCAGAGCTGCTACAGGCATCCAAGGTGACTGACAAGGCTGGAAACATATGCATGGATTTTTCCAAAGCTAAACCCATTCATCACCTCTATAATGTCTCAGAACGCAAGAGGCTTGTCCTATTTTTTTTTTAACCATTGGATCCCAAAGGCCTAGAACTGTGTCCATATATTATAGGTTCTCAATGAATGTTTGGTGAATAAATAGAGCCAGAAAGTGGAAGCAACCAACATGGCCTTCAACAGACGATTAGATAAAAAGATGTAGCATACATATCAGTTCAGTCTCTCAGTCGTGTCCGACTCTTTGCGACACCATGAATCGCAGCACGCCAGGCCTCCTTGTCTATCACCACCTCCCAGAGTTCACTCAAACTCACATCCATCGAGTCGGTGATGCCATCCAGCCATCTCATCCTCTGTCGTCTTGTGGAGTTCATGTCCTATTCATTTTTGTACCCTAGTATCTGGCACACGAATGCTACCTTAATAGCCATGGATGTTCTTTGCATATGTAGAGTGTCTGGACCACCACTTGTCTATAAATGACCTCCCTGGGGTGTGACCAGAGCTGCTACAGGCATCCAAGGTGACTGACAAGGCTGGAAACATATGCATGGATTTTTCCAAAGCTAAACCCATTCATCACCTCTATAATGTCTCAGAACGCAAGAGGCTTGTCCTATTTTTTTTTTAACCATTGGATCCCAAAGGCCTAGAACTGTGTCCATATATTATAGGTTCTCAATGAATGTTTGGTGAATAAATAGAGCCAGAAAGTGGAAGCAACCAACATGGCCTTCAACAGACGATTAGATAAAAAGATGTAGCATACATATCAGTTCAGTCTCTCAGTCGTGTCCGACTCTTTGCGACACCATGAATCGCAGCACGCCAGGCCTCCTTGTCTATCACCACCTCCCAGAGTTCACTCAAACTCACATCCATCGAGTCGGTGATGCCATCCAGCCATCTCATCCTCTGTCGTCCCCTTTTCCTCCTGCCCCCAATCCCTCCCAGCGTCAGAGTCTTTTCCAATGAGTCAACTCTTCATATAAGGTGGCCAAAGTACTGAAGTTTCACACATATACTCAGGCATTAAAAGGAATGAAATTGTCATTTCATTTGCAGAGTGCCATTTGCAGAGATGCGGATGGACCTAGAGACAGTCAGACAGAGTAAGTCAGGAAGAGAAAAACAAATATTGTATATTAGCCCATATATATGGAATATAGAAAGCTGATACAGATGAATTTACTTGCAAAGCAGAGATAGAGACACAGGGGTAGAGAACACATGTATGGATACCAAGACCAGGATGGGGGTGGGATGAATCAGAACACTGAGATTGATGTATATACACTCTTGATACTATGTATAAAATAGATAACTATTTTATAATAAATATATGAGAACCTAGTGTACATGTTCTCATATAGGGAACCCTACTCAATGCTCTGTGGTGAATGGGAAGGAAATTCCCAAAAGATGGGATATATGTATATATATTGCTGATTCACTTTGCTATACAGAGGAAACTGACACAATATTATAAAGCAACTAAACTCTGATAATTTTTTTTTAAGTGATTCTTGTCACATTGTAATTTAGTCAGCCTTAACTTCCTTTACACACACATAACTGCATGTACACACACCAACACCCACATAACATGCATGAAAATCCATGAATTTGCACACTGGTAGGCTTTGACCTGAGAATGCCTTGAGGTCAGAAATTGTTTTGTGTTTCTCTCTGGCCCCAGGACTTAGAATGGTGACTGGTACAGCCTTAAGGGAACATTTGTTTGGGCTGGTAAACCATCTCCCAAGGATGTTTTCCTGGGCTCCATCCCACTGAGTTTTAAGAGGCTCTGTTAAATCTAATTTTTCAAAGCTTTTCTTCATGCTAGTACTACCTTCTCGTCAATTATTTCTCCATTTTCATTCTGAAATTTTGCCTTTTTCCTTATTATACCTCCATCTACCACTACACAACATGTCGTTCCTGGGGATTTATGTTGAAATCTCTGCTACAGAGAGTGTATCACCAGCATGGGCTTCTATAACACTTCCAAAGTAGTACCAAGGGAGCCCACCTTTTGTACAATGACTATAAGGTATTATTTGTACAACATGAAAAGGGATGAACTGCAAAGATTATTCTGGAAAGAAAGAGTAATTCTGGCTAGTGTGCACAGTAAAGGCAAGAGCCCAAGACTACAGCATCCCCTCGCCACACACACAAAACTGTGAAAGAAGAGACTCAGCTGTGGGATACGGTAAAGAAATTGTAAATAAAGAGGAAGCCGGATATCCACAAAGAAAGAAGTAGATTTAAGGTTGAATTGACTATGCGTGCATGATATGTCACTGCAGTCATGTCTGACTCATTGCAACCACAGACTGTAGCCCGCCAGGTTCGACTGTCCGTGGGATTCTCCAGACAACAATATACTGGAGTGGGTTGCCACGCTCTCCTCCAGGAGTCTTCCTAAGCCAGGGATTGAATCCATATCTCTTACATCCTCTGCACTGGCAAGTGGGTTCTTTAACACTAGAGCCTTATTCAGTCTTTATTTCAATCTATACTTATTGAGTTCCTTCTAGATATCTGTCTCCAGCATATTGGGTGCCAGGACACACACAGTCCCTGCCCTGTTACGCCTTAGGCCCTAGTGGGGAGCGAGGCATGGATAAGATAGTTACATAAGCATATAATAAAAAGCTGATGAGTCCTATAAATGTGTGAAAGAGGCTCTGACCTATTTGGAAGAGTCTGGAAAGCTTTTGCCAAAGAGGTTATTTATTTATTTATTGTTGTGCCTCACAGCAAGCGGGATCTTAGCTCCAGACAAGGTATTGAACCTATGCCCCCTCTGGTGGAAGCGTGGAGTCTTAACCACTGGATCACCAAGGAAGTCCCCAAAGAGATCATTTTTGAGTTCAGATTCAGAGATGGGGAAGAGTTAGCTAGGCAAAGGAAGGTGAGGGGAGTTGAAGGGAATTTAAAACAGAGAGGACAATATGTGCAGAGACTGTGTTTGGGGAAAGAACACGTAACAGGAAATGTAAAGAGACCAAGTGTCCAGAGCATGGAGGTAGGACAGCTGCCTGAGAAGAGGTCAGAGAGAAGGTAGAAATCCCTTACTGACCAGGAACAAAGGCCACAGAGGGGACAATGACGTTCACCATAAGAAGGATTATTGTTGTTTAGCTGCTTCAGTTGTGTCCGACTCTTTGCACCACTATGGACTATAGCCAGCCAGGTTCCTCTGTCCATGGGCTTTCCCAGCAAGAATACTGGAGTTGGTTGCCATTTCCTTCTCCAGGGGGTCTTCTCAACCCAGAGATCAAGCCTGCCTCTCTTGCTTGACAGGCAGATTCTTTACCACTGAGCCACTTGGGAAGCCCCATAAGAAGGACAGGAAGCTGTTGGTGGAATTTAAGTCAATGAGTGATAGGAGACATTTGCACTTTTCAAGTTGACTCTGGCTAATATGTAGGAAATGATCTGTTTGGAATAAACAATAGAAACAGGATGCCCAGTTGGATAGTAACTGCAGGAATCCAAATAAAAGATGATGGCTTGGACTAGCATGGCGACGGGTTGAGGAGGAATGGGGTATGTTTGAGACATACCGGGATATAAAACTGGCAGGATTGCTGATGGATACAGTGTGGTGGTGGGGCAAGTTTCCAGTACAGTTTCTGGATTATGCACCTAGATAACTGGGGGTGTTACCTGTTGTGTCGTCCCAGGTGGTGCTAGTGGTAAAGAACCCACCTGCCAATGCAGGAGACACCAGAGACACAGGTTTGATCCCTGGGCCAAGAAGATCCCCTGGAAGAGGAAACGGCAACCCATACTGCGTGAGGGCTGAGTGGGCATGAAGAAGAGCATGCAGTTGTTTGGGTCCAATGCTTCGTTTCCTCACCCTCTAGTCATGAAAATTAACACATTAGATTCACCTCTCAGAGGTCAGTTTCCTTATTTGCCATGTTAGAATACTGCCTTGTCTGTAGAGCTGTAAGAATCAGATGAGACAAAATTACAAAAATTGCACAATGCAATGCTAGTTCTAATCTCGTGTCCCACAGATAACAGTGGTCACTGCATTACTAACTTTGTGATCTCAAGTCAGAAAATTGACCTCTTTTCTCATCTGTGGAATGGAATTAATCATAGTGGCTTCCTTGCACTTTGCTGTGAAAGGCAATGCAGAAACCATGCCTGTTCCAGAGTGGCTGCTCAGTGCATATTACACATTAATATTAAAGTTCCAGAAATGTACTTGATTTCTGTTTGGCTGGATGAGTAGGAAATAAGTGCATGAAATAAGGGGGAAAAAATAGCCAGGAGCAAACATGAAGACATTTGCCTGTTTTTGTTAGTGTCTGTCTTTGCTGAGGCTCTTTTTCAACTAGACCTTCACTTTACAATCTATGGGATGGAGATGAAGCTTATTTCTACTTCCTCTCCTGGTCACCAGGCAGAAGGTCATTGAAGAAAGGATCCTTTTGAAACTTCCCTGGTGGTCCAGTGGTTGGGAGTCTGCCTGCCAATGCAGGGAACATGGGTTCGGTCTCTGGCCCAGGAAGATCCTATATGCCATGGAGCAACATGCATCAAAACTACTGACGCCTGTGTGCCTAGAGCCCATACTCCACAACAAGAGATGCCACTGCAATGAGAAGTCTGCGCGGCACAACTACAGCGTGGCTCTCGCTCGATGCAACTAGAGAAAGCCCACGTGCAGCAACGAAGACCTAGTACGGCCATGAATACATACATAAAAATTTTAAAAGACAGTCCAAAAAAAAAAAAAATCTTAAAGAAAAGACGCTTTGTCCACCTGGAAATGCTTATGCTGGGAAGGGTACAACAGATGGTTGCTTTTCAGCACACTCGCAGAAAGAGGGCATTCTTCTTTAGAAAACTTAAAGATAGTGCCTCAGCTTCCAGGGATCCAGGGACAGCAAAGCCAAGAGATAATGAAAGAGAGAGGGAGGTGGACAAAGACACAGCCTGGAGCTAACCGTGAAAGACAGGCTGCCTGCCTGCTGTCCACCCCTCTGAGGCAATGTCAAGTCTGGGCCCATCAATGCTGATGAGAAATCAGATAGAGGGACTACAGGAGGGTACATTCCAAAGAGTCATTCATCTCTGGAGGCTAAACCTACGTAATGTCCTTGCTAATCTTGGGCTCCTGGGTTATGAAGCCTGCCATGAGGGATGAGTTATATTTTCAATAAGTCATTCTAGCTAATCAGGCCCTCTCATGGTGAGCTGCTCAAGAAGAGACAAGATGAACCACTCTGAGCTTCTGAGCAGAGGGCTCAGATGAGGAGAGAAAACTCAGTGGGGGCCTCCTGACCCCAAAGCGCGCTGCCATCCCCACTCCCCTTGCCAGTTGGCACAAAGGGAAACAGACCGCGCAAGCACAGGAAGATGACGGGATCGGTGTTTGATAAGGTTATGATTAAATCAAGGCTTTTGCTCTAATTATACTGCATTTAAATAAACGCAGCCTAGTAATTGTAATTGATGTGCAATTAAACGTGTATTTATATCACCATTGCCTTTCCCCGTGCAGCTGTCTGTTCCTGCTTCTCATTGAGGTTGGGGACACTGAAATCTGCCTGATGCTCAGGAGGAAGCCCTGCTTCTCTCATGTGGGTTCCTGGTCCAGGAGATATAGCAGGAGTCCTGGGGCACGCTTAGAAACATTCCAACATTCCAGGGCCTGAATGATATTTGCAGGTCTTTTCAATCAACCTTTCCAGGAGAGGGCAGGGATTGAGGGTCCTTCTTCCCCTCAGAAGGTTTTCATCTTCTCATCTATGTGCTGATTATTGTTGTGCAGCCACTCAGTTGTGTCTGACCCTTTCGAACCCATGGACTGCAGTACACCAGGCTTCCCTGTCCTTCACCATCTGAGTTAAAACTTCACCATCTTTGCTCAAGCTCATGTCCACTGGGTCGGTGATCTCATCCAATCATCCTCTGTCACCCCCTTCTCCTCCTGCCTTCAATCTTTCCCAGCATCAGGGTCTTTTCCAATCAGTCAGTAATTTAATCAGGTGGCCAAAGTATTGGAGTTTCAGCTTAAACATCAGTCCTTCCAATGAATATTCAGGACTGATTTCATTTAGGATGGACTGGTTTGATCTCCTTGCTGTCCAAGGGACTCTCAAGAGTCTTCTCCATCACCACAGCTGGAAAGCATCAATTCTTCAGTGTACAGGCTTCCTTCTAGTTCAACTCTCACATCTGCACATGACTACTGGAAAAACCATATATGTGCTGGATGGGTCATTAAACAATGACACACTTAGGGAGAGATGAATGGAACATCACAGCTATGGAAAATATCATTGGTGTTATCAAAAAGCCATGAGGGAGATCTTTGAGATCCTAGGTAGAACCTCTGTGAATTTCTAGGTGTTTCAGCTATATAGAAGATAAGACCCAAATATGGCAAGGTGGAGGAGAAGGGACAGGTAAGAAATTACATGAAGATTCAAGCTTGTTTACATTTCAGTGAACACTTATCAACGCTGGTAGCTAGAATACATCATAAGGCTGAAGAAGATATGCCCTCAGGATGTTCATCATCTAAGCTATATGAAAGTAGGAAAACAGCTCAGGCAAAGAATTAAAGCAATGTAAATCAAAGAAGGTTAGGGGCATTAATGCTGAACTCACTGCTGACTGCATATTTGAGACTTAGATGAATATCCTAAACCTTTAGCCTCTTTCCCCAGAAGTCATGATGCCAGGGATTCTCTTCACCCATCAGAGTGCTAATTAAGAGGCCAGAGAAATACCACCGTCCACCTCATCTGTTTTTGTTCTCCTGTTAAAGGACACCATGCATCTCCCTGACAGCTAGTCATTACAAGAATGTATGGGCACCCGGACTTCTGCCAGAGACAACGAAGGCCCCTAAAGATCCCAAGCAGAACCCTCAGCCATACTGGTGCTAAGGAGGGGTGCATCTTCTCACCAGCTACTATGGCTGATGCAGATTTTAACTCCCAAAGGGGTTCAGTGAGGCAGACCTCAGTGGAATGAGGGTGTCGGTAGACAGAACAATGGGGAAGAGGGGAAAACAACTGATCTTGCATTACTGCAACTCTCTGAGGTCACTTTCAAATCTAAGGCACTTGAAAGGTGAAAAATGGTTTTCAGCATATTAAAAAAGCGCAGTACTTTCCACTTTCTTTCACTCTTTCTCGTTACCAGGCACATCTCTATGTGATATTTAATTGACCTTTATCCTATAGCATGGATTATTATCTCTAAGTGACTCACTTAAAAAATGGAGACCTAGAGGGTTAAGGGCCTCTTCAAGGTCAGAGCACTGTGCAAATGATAATGTTGGGACTAAAGCCCAAATATGCACCTACCAATCCAAAGTTCTTTAAAAGTCAGTCAGGTAAATGGGCACAAAGGATCTTTAAGAATGATGGAAACATTTTAAAGCTAGAAATGGTGACATTTGCACAGCTCTGTAAATTTTCTAGAAACCATTGTACACTTAAAATAATGACCTTTATGGCATGTAAATTATATTACAATCAGCTCTTAAAAAATAAAGGCAACCAAGTGTAGTAAGCAGGGCCTGAGCTTTGGTGTTATTATACCATGGTTCAGATCTTAATTCCAGCTCCTAAATTCTGGACAACCTTGCACAAGTTCCTTAATTTCTGTCCACATCCATTTCTTCTTCTCTACAATTGGAGTATTATTACCCACTTCTCAAGACAGCTGTGAGGATCTGGTACTAAAGCAATAGCAGTTAATTTTATTTGTTATTTCTGATGCCTGGGAATCTTGACATAATAAAGTCATTAGCCCTTCACTGCTTGCTTAATCAATAATCATATTCATATCAAGGTGAAACTTGGATGAGCAAGAGACATATGATATTGTTTTGATCAAAGTCCCAAATCAGTACATTTCACCATCACTCAATTAGCAACTAATTAGCTCAGCAGACCAAGGGCATCTGCATATTCACCTTCTCCTGAACTCAAACTCAAACTAAACTCCTTCTCAAACTTGACTACTCATAAGTGTAGACTGGAGAGCTGTAAGAATTGGATGCCCAGGTCCCACCCTAGATCCAGCTAGCGTGTGCTCCATCGTGTCTGACTCTTTGTGACCCTCTATCCATGGGAATATCCAGGCAAGAATATGGAGTGGGTTGTCATTTCCTTCTCTAGGGGATTTTCTCAACCCAGGGACTGAACCTGAGTCCCCATGACTCCTGCACTAGCAGGTGGATTCTTTACTACTAAGCCTCCGCTGAGAAGACCCCCAACCCAGAGAACCTGATTTAAATCCGGTATGGAGTATAGACTGGGCATTGAGATTACTGAAATCTTCCCATGATTCTAACTGCTACAAAGTTAGGAACCACAGTTCATTGGCTTTCAATTCTGACTGCAAAACAATTCTCTTGAGGAGCTTAAAAAAACCCAAGCCTGAGTCTCACACGCTAAGATTCTAAAATAATAGATCCAGGGTGGAGTGAGGACATGCTAAACATTCCCCAGGTGGTTCTAAAGTGCAGCTTGGGTTGAGAACCACTGCTTCCTACCTTGATAAGCAAAGCTTTATGGGTGAAGGATTTATTCCACAGCCCTTCCCTTCATTCCTCTCCCTTGCATCCCGGACAAGAGTTCACAGGATGGTATGTCAGGTACTTCCTGTTATTGCCTATGAAACTGTGACCTCAGATCTTAGGCCTGTTTCAAGGAAGCAGACTCTGGATTTTCCAGTAATCCCAAGAACATAGGAAGAATATTATTAAGGAGAATGAGTCCATGTGCACGTGGACTCAGTTTTATCCAACTCTTTGTAACCCCGTGAACTGAAGCCTGCAAGGCTCCTCTGCTCATGGGGTTTCCTGGATGGGTTGCCATTTCCTCCTCTGGGGGATTTTCCTGACACAGGGATCGAACCCCTGTCTTTTGCTTTGGCAGGTGGATTCTGTATTGCTGAGCCGCTGGAGAAGCCCATTAAGGAAGATAACTGATGCCAATTCAAAAGGAGCATGGGCAGAGTAGCTGAGTGTTCTTCAAGTCACGTGGTCCACAGAGTGCATGGAGATTGGAAGCCCATAAGAATAGAGTTTCCAGGAAGTGCAAGAGGTCATGGGGTGCTGAGGAGATGCTCGCAAAAGGTCAACCGCCCATTCATCCTTTCAACAGATGGGAAAGGAGTTGCTCCACTATGGTAGGAGCTGTGACGATGGGGAGCAAGGGAGGCATGACAGCCTATTCAGAACTTAACAAGGAAAATACAAACCTGCCTCTGCTGTAGTCAAACCATTCACTAAATGGAGTCTGAGCTGACTACCATCCCGGTCATCTTGTGTTATACCCAAATCTCTGTTATTTATTTGGCTGCATTGGATCTTGGCTGTAGCACACAGGACCTTTGCTGAGTCATGTGGGGTCTTTCCTTTTGGTCCATGGACCCTCTAATTGTGGCATGCTGGCTCAGTAGTTGTGATGCATGGGCTTAGTTGATTGTGGGCATGTGGGATGTTAGTTCCCTGACCAGGCATAGAACCCACATCCCTTGTACTGCAAGGCAGATTCTTAAATACTGGACCACCAGGGAAGTCCCTCAGATCTCCACTGGTCTCTCTTTCATTCGTCCAGAATGGCCCCTACATCCCTTGTTGCCTAGTCCACTAATCACTATTCTTATTCCTTCCTGTCTTGGGCTCAGATTGATGCCTTGACTTTCTTTCCAGTAACTGCTCCTGTGCAGACCCAGATTCTTTCTTTATCAAACCAGCTATCATCCTAGAGACCTTGAGGATGGGAGAATCAGGGGGTTCTATGGGTCAGGTAGAACTAACATGGGCAGATTTGATCAGAAGCACTTGCTCTTATAAAGGAGTTCTCAGAAAACTCTGGGAAGACAGCAAGCTTCATTCACTGGACAGGTGAAGTGTGTATTCTGTCACTTCAACCACATTTCCAGCTCCCAAGGATTACGACTGAGCCGTCATGTCCTGTCCTTGACCAAGTGATGGACCCTCCCTCGCTGTTTGCCCCCATCAGAATCCTTTGTGGCCCCATCCCACAGGGTCAGGTAGGCAGGGGGAGCCAATCCTGGTAGACGTAGAGCTAAGATAAGATCAGCATATACTCCAAATCCTGGTGATTTGTATTCTCAGGAAGTAAAGAACCTACAGGTCCAGCTCCCAATTTTCTCTCTGGGCTTTATATCTGTGCTTCTTTCCTCCACTTCTTGCCCTCTCTCCCAAAATAGTAAATGAGAGTGATGCTATCAGGAAAGCACTTAGGATGGATAAGAGTGGGTGACGATCCTTCCACTACTGTGATGTGTGACATCACTCACCCTTAATCAGATGGCCTGAAGTGCATTATCTATCCAGTCCACTCAACAATGGATCAGAAAGCCCCTCTAAACACACTTTAGAGGTGCTCTCAGAGAACTATGATTAATTTTCTACACTCTGATACCCTTATCAATAAAATGGACATGGCAATAATTAATGTAAGAAGTTGCTTCACATGGTATCTAATTTACAAATGTCACCTATTATTTGTGTTGTTGGTGAACAGAAGGAGTTTTTGTGAAAATGTTGTAAAGGTTTTGGAATGACCACGTGATATGAAGAGGAATGAATGAGCATCTGCCGTGTGGTATGTATTATCATGAGCATGCTACTTATTATCTCATGTAAGTCTTACAACTATATATCATAGAGATACTCTTATCCTTCCCACTTTATGGATGAAGGGAATTATCACAGAGAATTTAAATGACCCTACCAATAAACATTCTCTGTGTTAATAAAAAATATATTTGGAAGATTCCAATGAATGTGTCCTCTGCATATCGGTAATTTCTCTGATACTTAATCCGTGCCATGTACGGACACTATTTAATAAAGTTATGGATGAAGGAATGAATAAGTAATGCCCATAGCCTAAGGCAGCAAGTAGTGTGACATCTTCCTACTTACCAGGCCTTGAAAGTGACTGTCTTTCTTAATCCAGTGATCAGAACATTTCAGCCTGTGCTAAATAGATGTTGGGATATAGACTAATAAAGTCTTATCCTTCCCACTGTGCTCAACTGGGTTGAGAGAGACTGAAAATCACAACACCAAGTAGGTGGATAACTTTATGCTATGAAACCCACAAAGCAATAGCACTGAAGTCTCCCAAGCCAAGGTGATTGGCTGGCGAAGCAATGGAAAGAATGACAAATCCTTCTTTATTTTCAAAACTGTAAAATGATCAAAATGTCCATCAAAGAAGAATGGTTAAGGAAACTATGGTACATATATACAATAGAATATTACTATAAAAAGGAATGAATTTGGGTCATTTGTAATGATGTGGATGGACCTAGAATCTGTCATACAAAGTGAAGTAACTCAGAAACAGAAAAGCAAATAATGTACATTAATATATAGATAAATGGAATCTAGAAAAATGGTACAGCTGAACCTAGTTGCAGGGCAGGGATAGAGGCGCAGAGAATGGATAAGTGGGCACAGGGAAGGACGAGGAGAGTGGAATGGACTGAGAGAGCAGCACTGACATGTAAAAAGCAGACAGTGAGTGGGAAGCTGCCGCACAGCGCAGAGACTTCATCTCTGTGATGACCTAGAAGGGCAGGATGCGGCGTGAGAGAGGTCTAAGAGGGACGGAATAAATGTATACATATGGCCCATGCTCTTCACTGTACAGCAGAAACTAGCACAATATTGTAAAGCAATTAGACTTTCATTTACAAATAAAAGATCAAAAATAGCAGCTCCTTCTCTGACCTCTCATTAAAATTCAATCATGTCACTGACTTACTACTCCACTTGTAAGGCAGACATGGTCCTGTTAAGGTAGTAGAAGCTTTGCTTTCCTGGAATGAGGATTTGGCCTCAGAGTTATTGGGGCTAATGGTCCCAAGGGGTCCTAGATGCTAAGCCTGACATAACCTGTGCCATTTCTGACACTTCCGGAATTTGGGGATCAAATTGACCCAAGCTGTTACTTCCTCTGTTCTAGACATGATTCCATTTTCATCCATTATTAGGTCTATCAGGATTTCAGCAACATTATTTTCATGTGACTTGCTATTCTGATGCTTTCCTTGTGGTTTGCATGAGATTGCCACCCTCCAATCCATTAGAAAGTGCCACCTTATTTTCAGAATGCGTTGTTGTGTTTATCTAATGTCCTCAGACTCAGTGGCTGCCAGCAACCGTGATTTCAATTCCCCAGTTCCGTCCTGATTTGTGTGTGATTGTTCTAGTGGGAGGCATGGCTACTTATCATGCACAATATACTCCTGATGTGCACAGAGGTCTGTAGATTTCAGCAGCCAGAGGACAGACTTCTTAGCCACTTTCCCTGGGGTGACTTTTCTCTATATTACTACACTCTCCTTTGTCCCTATGGATGTTTCCATTGCCACCGTTAAAGACTGAAGGATAAAGATAGTTAAACTAACCATCCCAAACTTCACCTATGGAAACTTAATCTAGCGTGGAACTACTTTCCCATCATGGATTCTCTGCCTGAGCCCAAACAAATCTATTGAAAAAATCAAGTTGTATTGTTTCTTGTTTACTGGTATTGAATGATAGACTCTCAGTGAATCCATTCCATGATAGATTAAGCTACAACTACCTGAATGAGTGAGACCATGCCTGTATTATTGCATCCAGTTCTGGGGACTAAATAGTAAAAGAGGTGTTACATGCACCCAATGTTCATTGCAGCACTATTTACAACAGCCAGGACATGGAAGCAACCTAGGTCCACTGACGGATGAATGGATAAAGAAGATATGGTACATGGATAGAATGAAATATTACTCACCCACAAAATGGATTGAAACTGGGTCATTTTGTAGAGATGTGCATGGACCCAGAATCTGTCATACAGAGTGAAGTAAGTCAGAAAGAGAAAAATAAACATTGACTGTTAATGCGTATATAAGGAATCTAGAAAAATGGTACTGATGAACCTACTTGCAGGCCAGGAATAGAGGCACAGATATAGAGAATGGACTTGTGTACACAGCAGGGGAAGGAGAGGGTGGAACAAATTGAGAGGGCAGTATTGACATATACAAAAATGACACATACACATATATATGTGTATGACCTAGAGGGGTGGGATCGGGGGAGAGGCTCAAGAGGGATGGAATATATGCATAATTTTAGCTGATTCACGTTGCTGTACAGTGGAAACTATCACATTGTAAAGGAATCATTCACCAACTAAAAAAATTAAAAAGGGTGTTAGTATTCCAAATCATGAATTATAATCATGAGGAGACTTGATACCACATAATAAAAAGGAAGAGCATGGGACAGTGCATCTTAATTTTTTTAATGGGGTATACATGATAGCTGCATTTTCATTGATTGATTCATGCTTGCCTTCTTTCAAAAACAAGGTTTTGAGACAAGACTTCTAATATGGCAAATCCTCTCAGCAAATCTTCCCCAACATGAGCTATGAGACTGGACAAAGTTGTTAAAAGCATATACACAATTTTAGGACTTTGGAAATTAACCAAATGCCTATATTGAGTTTGGAAACAATTATTCATAGAAAAAATACTGAATCTGGGGTACAAAAACTGAAAGCCTGTGTCGTTTTTTCTATAAGAATGCTCCAGTTCATAAAAACCAGAAGCTTTACTGATGGTGAGGGCCAATTTTACCTGCAACAAGCAGACAAGAGAGAAGCCCTGTAACAGCTTTGTCAGTCATGTTAGCTATCTCTGTAACAAATGAAAGAAAGACCACTTGCTCACTTAGAGGTGTGGACTTAGCTAGGCAAGTAAGAAACTGGCAGGGTAGACAGAAATTTAGCAGAGAAATTTGATAAATGACACAGCAAAAAGGGGTCTTGATCTTTCCCACTGGTCTCTAGTTGACTAGAAAGTTGTGCACACATGCAAAGCGGACCAAAGAGAATCTAGGTTGTTTATATATTGATGTCTGCCTCTGTCCTTGCATCTGTGCAATAGGACCTGTGGAAAGTAAAAACTGGAGCTGGCTTAAAAACTGTAGGAGGGACTTCTCTGGTGCTTCAGTGGCTAAGACTCTGCATTCCCAATTCAGGGGCTCAAGTTCAACGCCTGGTCAGAGAACTAGATCCCACAACACTATATCTAAGATCTGGCACAGCCAAATAAAATAAATGAATACAACAAAAATAAATATTTTTAAAAATTGTATGAATTTGAATATGCACCCCAACATATACACAAATCCATTGGTAGACGGTAGAGACTTTCTGAATTGAGGTATTTAGCACAGATTTTCAAATATCACTGTTTGATCATTAAGTTATGCAGAAAAAAATGACTCTTAGGAAATCATGAGTAAAGTAAAAATTTTTAAACAACAACACTCTCCGACATAAATCACAGCAGGATCCTCTATGATCCACCTCCCAGAATACTGGAAATAAAAGCAAAAATAAGCAAATGGGACCTAATTAAAATTAAAAGCTTCTGCACAACAAAGGAAACTATAAGCAAGGTGCAAAGACAGCCTTCAGAATGGGAGAAAATAATAGCAAATGAAGCAACTGACAAACAACTAATCTCAAAAATATACAAGCAACTCCTGCAGCTCAATTCCAGAAAAATAAACGACCCAATCAAAAAATGGGCCAAAGAACTAAACAGACATTTCTCCAAAGAAGACATACGAATGGCTAACAAACACATGAAAAGATGCTCAACATCACTCATTATCAGAGAAATGCAAATCAAAACCACAGTGAGGTACCATTTCACGCCAGTCAGAATGGCTGCAATCCAAAAGTCTACAAGCAATAAACGCTGGAGAGGGTGTGGAGAAAAGGGAACCCTCTTACACTGTTGGTGGGAATGCAAAGTAGTATAGCCACTATGGAGAACAGTGTGGAGATTCCTTAAAAAACTGGAAATAGAACTGCCTTATGACCCAGCAATCCCACTGCTGGGCATACACACTGAGGAAACCAGAATTGAAAGAGACACGTGTACCCCAATATTCATCGCAGCACTGTTTATAATAACCAGGACATGGAAGCAACCTAGATGTCCATCAGGAGACAAATGGATAAGAAAGCTGTGGTACATATACACAATGGAGTATTACTCAGCCATTAAAAAGAATATATTTGAATCAGTTCTAATGAGGTGGATGAAACTGGAGCCGATTATACAGAGTGAAGTAAGCCAGAAAGAAAAACACCAATACAGTATACTGACACATATATATGGAATTTAGAAAGATGGTAACAATAACCCTGTATGCAAGACAGCAAAAGAGACACAGATGTATAGAACAGTCTTTTGGACTCTGTGGGAGAGGGAGAGGGTGGGATGATTTGGGTGAATGGCATTGAAACATGTATAATATCATATAAGAAATGAATCGCTAGACTAGGTTCAATGCAGGATACAGGATGCTTGGGGCTGGTGCACTGGGATGACGCAGAGGGATGGTACGGGGAGGGAGATGGGAGGGAGGTTCAGGATTGGGAACATGTGTACATCCATGGCAGATTCATGTTGATGTATGGCAAAATCAATACAATATTGTAAATAAATAAATAAAATAAAATCTGAAAAATAAATAAATAAAAATGCCTTAGATAAAAAAAAAAAATAAACAAATCAGTAGAAGCAGTAGCAGTCACATACCACAGTAGAATAGATTTTGTAGGTTTATTCATAGCAAGTTACAAAGAAAACAACAAAATTAAAAAGAAAAAAAAAGACTACGGAAACAAAAATTTCTGCATAGACAGGACATATCAGAATTCAGTTACTGTCATCAATTATCTAAAATATCCCCATTTTTAATAAAAATTATGAGACATACAAGCAAAGGGAAAATGTAAGGCAAAGAGAAGGGGGCGCCAGAGAATAAGATGGTTGGTTAGCATTGCCACTCAATGGACATGAGTTTGATCAAACACCAGGAGATGGAGGACAGGGAAGGTTTGGCATGCTGCAGACCATGGGGTGGCAAAGCGTCGAACGTGACTTAACCACAGAACAAGAGCAACAAAGGCATACTCAGAAAAGTGTTAAAAAGAAGTCAATAGAAAGTGTTTTTGAGTGGGGGCCATATATTGGATTTAGCAGACAAAGATTTCAGAGTAAACATTATGAAGTATGCTCAACGGACTAAAGAAAACTATGTTTAAAGTATGATGACAGTGATCAACAAATAGAAAATCTCAACAAACCAACAGAATTGTGAAAAGCGCCAACTGTAAATTCTGGAGTTGGAAAATATACTAATGAACCACGTGGCAAGAAACGGTGGACAGTCTCTAGGAACCGCAGATCTGAAGGTGGCAGCATTATACACAATAGCGCCAAACTGGAAACAATCATAATGTCCATCAGCTGGTGAACAGATAGACAAAGTTGTGTACCAACACAACAGAACACTAATCCACCACAAGAAAAGAAAAATTACTAATATGTGCTATTCATATAAAATGAGTAAATCTCAGAAACACTACACTAATTGAAATAGGCTAGACAGGGAAGACTACATATGGCATGATACTATTTATATGACTTGTCCAGAAAAAATATATATGTAAAGTAAGAAAGATTAGCAGTTGCCTGGGTTGGGGCTGGGAGGACATTGATTTTAGGTGGAAACTTAGGCTAATGGGGTGGGAAGATTGATTCTTGGTGGAAATTTGGGATGATGGTAATATTCCAAAGCTGGATTGTGGTGATGATTACACAAAGTTTACTAAAAATCATTGAATCTTATACTCACCAGGAGTGAAACTCATTGGATTTAAATTATATCTCAATAAAGCTGTTAAGAAAGCTCTTTAGTATAAGCCTCTTGAGGTCAAGGTCCACACATAGAGCTCAGTTAAGAGACTTTAATTCACTCGAGTAATTAGGGTTGAAAAGCAAAAACTAAACACTTCATCATTCTAGGTTGCCTTATTCTCTTGCCTTGGGGATTATGTTTGAGATCCCTCCTTCCCAGCTTAGCTTCTTTGTAGTAAGTAAGAAAGATTAGCAGTTGCCTGGGTTGGGGCTGGGAGGACATTGATTTTAGGTGGAAACTTAGGCTAATGGGGTGGGAAGATTGATTCTTGGTGGAAATTTGGGATGATGGTAATATTCCAAAGCTGGATTGTGGTGATGATTACACAAAGTTTACTAAAAATCATTGAATCTTATACTCACCAGGAGTGAAACTCATTGGATTTAAATTATATCTCAATAAAGCTGTTAAGAAAGCTCTTTAGTATAAGCCTCTTGAGGTCAAGGTCCACACATAGAGCTCAGTTAAGAGACTTTAATTCACTCGAGTAATTAGGGTTGAAAAGCAAAAACTAAACACTTCATCATTCTAGGTTGCCTTATTCTCTTGCCTTGGGGATTATGTTTGAGATCCCTCCTTCCCAGCTTAGCTTCTTTGTAGATCATTTCATAAATGGAAACAAATAGACCCCTAGTTGGTCAGTTAGTTAATTTAATTTGGTTAATTTTCCACTGCTAAATGCCCAATAAATATTTTTTTTACCACAGAAACTCTCCAAATCTTCAAATCTAACCCTACCTCTTTTTCTCATACCCATCCCTCTCTCTTTGGCCTTAGGGTTTGCAACTTGATGTTTTAAAAAAAAGAAAAAAAGTCCCACCCCATGTTGCCTGCATTTAGAGTATACCACTCTTGCTGTTGTAACATCTGTCACTCTCTCCATAGCAGGGCCATCAAACTGTCAGGGCTAAGTGAAGTTTGGCTGATTCAATGTACTCCTCCTTCGGAGATCCCTGTCAGAAGCATTGGGCTGTGGTGGATACAGATGTATGCTCTGGGTGACTTGCTTTTTTAGTTGTTGCCTATTAAAGACCCTGTTACTGTTTGCTCATCTATAGCATTGATTCAGAGGCACACAGTCAATAATTGTTGCTCGTTGCTTGGAAAACTGCCTCCAAATGCACTCTCCC
The DNA here is from genome assembly GCA_006410635.1 of Cephalophus harveyi. NCBI lineage: Eukaryota > Metazoa > Chordata > Mammalia > Artiodactyla > Bovidae > Cephalophus > Cephalophus harveyi. Next base: position 96,417 of record SJYT01025137.1, on the reverse strand, counting down.
TACCTCTCTTCCAGTCATGGTGCCCTCTCAGCCCCAAGGTGTGAGGTCTGACCTGCTGGCAGGAGCCCTGAACCCTATCTTGGGTACAATTGGGAGAAAAGTTATGACCAACCTATACAGCTTATTAAAAAGCAGGGACGTTACTTTGCCAACAAAGGTCCATCTCGTCAAAGCTTTGGTTTTTCCAGTAGTCATGTATGGATGTGAGAGTTGGACTATAAAGAAAGCTGAGTGCTAAAGAATTGATGCTTTATTGGGAGAAAAGTTATGACCAACCTATACAGCTTATTAAAAAGCAGGGACGTTACTTTGCCAACAAAGGTCCATCTCGTCAAAGCTTTGGTTTTTCCAGTAGTCATGTATGGATGTGAGAGTTGGACTATAAAGAAAGCTGAGTGCTAAAGAATTGATGCTTTTGAACTGTGGTTTTGGAGAAGACTCTTGAGGGTCGCTTGGACTGCAAGGAGACCCAACCAGTCCATCCTAAAGGAAATCAGTCCAGAATATTCATTGGAAGGACTGATGCTGAAGCTGAAACTCCAATACTTTGGCCACCTGATGCAAAGAACTGACTCATTTGAAAAAACCTTGAGGTTGGGAATGATTTAAGATGGGAGGAGAAGGGGACAACAGAGGATGAGATGGTTGGATGGCATCACCAATACAATGGACATGAGTTTGAGTAAACTCCAGGAGTTGGTGATGGACAGGGAGGCCTGGTGTCCTGCAATCCAGGGGTTGCAAAGAGTCAGACACGACTGAGTGACTGAACTGAACTGAACTGGCCTTCCCAGGTGGCACTAACGGTAAAGAATGCACCTGTCAATCCATGAGATGCAAGAGATGTGGGCTTGATCTCTGGGTTGGAAAGATCCCCTGGAGTAGGAACTGACAACTCACTCCAGTATTTTTGCCTGGACAATCCCATAGACCGAGGAGCCTAGCGGGTTATAGTTCAGGGGGTTGCAGAAAGCTGGACGCAACTGAGCACACAGCACAGGGGACTTGTAAGCCTCTTCCAGAGGGGATTCACTGAGTGTGAGGTCATTAAGGAAGGAAAAAATGGGGAGTGCAGCCCTCTAATTAATGATACTGATGGGCAATTGCATGCTGGCAAAAAAAAAAGGCGACATTTTGAGCGGAGTTGCAGGCAGCGTTCATCTGGTAGCACTAATCAACAGACCTCATATCAGTGAGGAATTCTGCACTTCCATTTGGAAAGAAAGAATGCATTCTCCCATTGAATACTGGGATAATTGGTAGAATTAAGGAAAACTACATCATTCCATTTGGATCCAGTACTAATTGGAGTGAACAGAATGATCAGCTCAGCAGCATGAAGCACAATTCCTTACATTCCCACTGCACAAAGGAGACTTTATCTACACAATGAGCCGCTGTGGCCCCTTCATCCGTAGTTAGATCGCCTGCTCTGCTCATCCAAAGGGCCCTGTGGGAGGTCCCGGAGCCATGTTTTCTGCCAGGCAGTTACTGATTCAGAAAAGCAAGCCTTCTAATTTGTTGCAGTGGAACTGGAAGGCCAGCCCACAGCGAGACCGGGCTCTGCCTGGCTGCTGAGCTCAGGCAGAGGTGTCTGCAGTATCACAGAGCAAGTTTCAAGGGCTTGATTCATTAGAGGGAAATCAATCTATCCGAGGAACTCAGAGTCCAAAACAAAGTTCTTAGGCAATTCCCGAGCCACCACTTCAATAAAAGCCTTCTGCTTCCTAAAAGCAAAAACACTCAAGACAGGTGAAGTTGTACTTTCTTCAATATTGATAGCTGAGGTCTCATGCCCTTCCTGAAGAATGAACACTGAATTCTTTCTCACTGCCGACAAGAGCGGACAAAACAAAGCTGTTTTTTTTTTCTAAGAATTCAGATGATACTGTTTTTCTCATGATGGATTCAAAGTTTCCGATTTTTCAACCCACCCACCCCCAAATCCATTCACCCATCTCCCTTGCCTTTACTGAACCTCTGAGCCAGACTGTACTAACTGAATGGTTCCATTTTATAGATAAGGAAATGCAATTCTAGAATAATTAAAGAACTTGTTCCAATCCCATATCTAATAAGGAGTGGAGCTGGTATTTTATAAATGTGATTTTTCTGACTCTAGAGCCCAAATCCTGGTATAAATAGTGAAAATGCCAAGTTTCAGATTGATTAAAATTAAATTTGATAAAAATAAATTAAAAAATAAACTTAAAAAGAGCATTGATAGGCCCTTCAAAATGCTAACATTGCAGCAAAACATTCTCTGAAATTCTCACCTGAATTCATATGTGCTTGCATTTTTACACACAGAATTTTCCACACACTACAATATTTTTCCTTTCTGACCTAACTCCTTATAGCCCTTCCATTTTCTCACTTTTCCTAACAAAATCTTTCTGGAAATGATCTCATTAGCTCAAAACGAATGATATGTACTTCAGCCATAATTATATTTTATTTGGCCAATTGCCCTCTTCTTTCTTGTAAAAGGGGAACAGCCACAGAAATGCAGAATTGCTCCTAGGGCTTGAATACAGACAGCTACCATCCCCCATTCAGGCTGATCCACTCTCCCCAACTATAAGCATCACCAGGCTTGTTTTAGAACTTCTTGATTTGTAGGGAAAAATTTAATTATTTCTGGGGGAAAAAGTGACCTTCAAGTTCTACTTTCAGAAGATAGCTCTTTTGGCAAAGGGCTTTTGGCTGCTGATGGCAAACTGCAGGGAAACTAATGTATACCTTCCATTAAAGGGTTGGGCTATATCCTAGAGAAAAAAAGGACAGGGACATCGATGATTCAGATCTGATGAGAGAGGGACTTCTCTAGTGGTCCAGTAGTTAAGAATTTGCCTGCCAAAGCAGGGGACACAGGTTCGATCTCTGGTCTGGGAAGATCCCACATGTCACGGAGCAACTAAGCCCATGCACCACAACAAGAGAAGCCCCTCATTGAGAGGCCCACTAGCCGCAGCTAGAGAGCAGCCCCGCTCACCACAACCAGAGAAAGCCTGTGCACAGCAGTGAAGACCCAGTGCAGCCAAAACCAAATGAACAAACACCATTTTTTAAAATGATGAGAGGAAAGATGGGGAGATAGATTTTAAAACAGAGGATGAGCATGAGATAACACCTTTGTCTAAGACTAGATAATGCATTTGGGTAGGATACTTGGGGATGTATTTTTTAGGAACTTAAGCTTTGTCAACCAGGGACATTCGTAAGAAATAGTTCCCATTTGAACAAATTGCAAAGACACAAGCCAAAGGAATACTTCCTTAATGGAGAGGGTAGAATTCCCATAAGTTGATGGATGGGGTAGTTTTCTTGTTTTAAGATGACAACACTTGCCAGTTGGACCAGAAAACTTTAAGGTCCTGATCCAAACCCAATGCATTACATGCCCATAGCAGATACAGCCATGGGGTGGATCATGGTGGGAGAAATGCATTGAAATATGTTATAAAAGCACAACCAGGTATGGCTAGGGTGCAGAGAGGAGTGGGAGACTTATGTGTAATATATGAACGATGGTGTTTATTTTGCTTGAAGTTGAAACATCAAAATACATCCTATGCACACATATGGAAGTGTGGAATTACGTAGTATAAAACCGTACCCCTGCTGTCAGAAAATCTGAGCTCAAATCATTCTTTCATTATTGTTTTGAGGTACATCAGTTGACTTCTCTGAGATTTATTTTCCTTATTTGAAAATGAAGCTGTTGGACTAGAAGTTCTCTTCTTTCCCAAGCTCTATGACCCAGCTTTTCAATAAAAGGAAATGAAAATGTACATTAGTTAGGTTTCAGAATTAATTCAGTTGTGAGTTTTTTGATAGATAGTGTACAGATCTTAAATTTTGAAATCTTGTTCTCTCCCAATAAAAATATGATGATCTGTATAACTGAGCAAAAGTCTACTATAAATTTTCTCCCCGAGAAGATGTGAGAAAATTGTGACTTACTTGGAAAGACAGTTCAACATAGTAATTTTATGGAAAAAGAGTCTGAGTTAAGATTTGCTTTTTATAAACACCTTGAATTACAGTAAAGCAATCTCAGAAATAAAGTTGAATGATTAACTGTATGACTTTGGAATCTGGCTTGACTGGGTTGAATGCTTCTTGCCCTAAAAGAAAAGAATTAGGAGCAAATTTCTTTTCTTTTCATCCATCTATCCTATATACCAGCAGTTCTCAGGCAGGAGCAACTTGAGCCCAAAAAAACATATTAAAATGTCTAGGAATGGAGGGTAGAGGCATTCTTGGATATGGAGGAAGCAGAAAGGGGAGCAGGCATGGGAGAAGCTGATGACTTGGCATTGAACACAGCACATGTGAGCTGTTTCTGGGACAAACCCATAGAGGTGTCCAGTTGGTCGCTGGAAGAGATGGAAGAAATTCCCACCTGCCTGGAGTTGGGGAAGGGTGTTGACACTTCAGATAGTGTTGACATTTGCATTAAGGCCACTAGGTATTCCCTAAACAGAATTTTGGAAGAGGGGAAGAGAACAACACTCCAGGCAGGGATTATACAATTAGAAAGCCAAAGGATAAATCAGGGAAGAGCAAGATTTTAAATATGGTTGAAGGAAGGGGAGCCAGTGTGATGACTTCCCTATGTGACATCCCACAGTCCATGGGACTTGTCATGCAGTGATCCTTTCTATGGGTGAAGGAGTGGCTGTGTGACAGTGATGTAGTATGACTTTGTGCATAAATCTGCAGACTCTGAAAAAAAAATGTCTAGGAACAATTTTGGTGTCATGACTGAGGGAGGGAGCTTGCTACTGATGACTACTTAGTAGAGGACACAGAGGTTACTAAGCATCCTGTAAGGAGCAGAAGAGCCCCTCACAACAAAATATTACCCAGCCTAAAATATCAGTAGTGCTAAAGTTGAAGGACATGAATTTGAGCAAATTGTAGGAGATAGTGGAAGACAGAGGAACCTGGCATGCTACAGTCCAAGGGGTCGTGAAGAATAGGAGATGGCTTAGCAACTGAACAACAATAACAAGTCTGTGGGAGGTATCCAGAAACCTGAGTCCCCAGCCATAGACCATCCTAGATAACACCATCATGGAGAGCCAGCCATATGCCATCCTTCAGCAATATTGCTTTCATAGCCTAAAAATTACAGCAGAGGAAGAGGAAAGGGTTGAAAAAAAAGAACATAATATCTGGGATCTTCCACACTGGTTTCCCTCTAATTGATCTAAAGAGAAGCTAAGGGAAATAACAAAGGTTAACTTTGCAACAACTATAGCCTCTTATATAAGAAGCTCTGTGAATACACTACTTACAGCCTTCTGATTTGTCTTTTTACATGAAGAGTATCTTGTTCAAAATAGGAAAAAATGCAAAGAAATGTTTCAAAGGGGAAATATGAAACTATTTTTTAGGTTTGAACATGGAAATTAGGGCTCAGTTGGTCAATCAGCCAAAAAGATTCCCAAGGCAAGGTAAGATCTTATGGGACTGCCTTGAGGCAAAGCCAATTCAATTATTTGTTGCAGCCTATCTGTCAGGACCCAAAAACTAGGTGGAATAATGAACTGATTAAAACCTGTAATTGAAATTCAAAGGGGGGAAACCATTCATCATGAAGATGGCAATATTTTTACACTCCGGACAGCACAGAAAAGACACAAAGGTAGAACCTGGGGGCATGATGAAAATCTGAGGGAAGTGCATCTCCTAATAAGAGAATATAGAACCAGCCTGAATGAGGAGCTAGGTCTTCATCCAGTGATGTTCTGTTTTCTGGTTTAATGACTGAAACCCAGGCTTCTCTTTCTTGCTCTAACCTGAGACCCTGTTGAGGATACACTTCTAGTGAGATCACTATCAAATTTCCTGGATTTTACCCAAAACAAACACTAGTCACTGAGCTCAGTTATCCCTTGATGTTTTGCAAGTCTTTGTCTCATACCATTTCTATCTTTGAACCCATATTGATTTGTCAAAGAAGTGGGAGTCGCTCAGTCATGTCCGATTCTTTGCAATCCTGTGGACTGCAACCCACCAAGTTCCTGTCCATGGGATTCTCCAGACAAGAATACTGGAGTGGGTTGTCATTTCCTTCTCCAGGGGATCTTCCTGACCCAGGGATGAAACCCAGGTCTCCTATATTGCGGCAGATTCTTTACCATGTGAACTACCAGGGAAGCCCATATTGATTGATCTGTTTCAAGGGTTAATCAACGAATATTTTGAGCTTTAAGGATTAGACTGTCTTTTGCAGCTCTTCAAGTCTGCTGTTGCATCTCAAAATCAGTCACAGAAAATGTGTAATCAAATTAATGTGGTTGTGTTCCAATAAAATTTTATTTACAAAAAATAGGTTGTGAGTCAAATATAGCCTGGAGGCTGTAGTTTGCTAACCCTTGTTCCACATACACAATAGTTACTAAAATAACATGTTAAGCAAAGTAAGAATTAAAAATAAATGACCAGTATACAATAACTTCCTTCATTTTTAAAAAGATTTTTTGATGTGGACCATTTATAAAGTCCTTATTGAATTTGTTACAATATTCCTTCTATGTTTTGATTTTTTGGCCATAAGGCATATGGGGTTTTAGCTCCCAGACCAGAGATTGAGCCCAGATCCCATGCATCAGAAGGTAAAGTCTTAACCACTGGACCATCAAAGAAATCTTTCCTTCATTTCTTGAAAGATATGGTGGTCATTCTGTACTAAATGGTACTTTCTTCCAATAGCTAAGAAGACTTTTGGACCAGCTGGTAATAAAATGTACTAATGAGTATAGGAATCCTGGGAGTAGAGTGTCTGAAAAATGTATAAAGCATACTTCATTTTATTAATTTGTTCATCCTTTCACTCACTCCAAACAAGATCTGTGTGGCTATCTGTTTCAAACACTTTTCTAGGTTCTAGGAATACAATGTTTCTGCTGCTGCTGCTGCTAAGTCACTTCAGTCATGTCCGACTCTGTGTGATCCCATAGATGGCAGCCCATCAGGCTCCCCCGTCCCTGGGATTCTCCAGGCAAGAACACTAGAGTGGGTTGCCATTTTCTTCTCCAATGCATGAAAGTGAAAAGTGAAAGTCAAGTCGCTCAGTCGTATCTGACTCTTAGCGACCCCATGGACAGCAGCCTACCAGGCTCTTCCGTCCATGGGATTTTCCAGGCAAGAGTATACAATGTTGAACAAGAACAAAATTATTCTTGCTCTTTTGGAGTTCATATTCTAGTATGAGGAGGCAGACAATGAACAGATGCATACATAGGCAAGATAATTTCTAATAAATAAAATTCTAATAAGGAGTAAAACAGTGGTGTTGTATGGACCAGATGTAGGTGGAATAGTTGCTACTACTGTTTGGGAAGCTAGACAAGGCTTCTCTGAGATGATTCTTTCAGCTAATGGTGATAAATTTCATTAAAAGAAGAATTAGAAAAGAAATAAGAAAAGAGACATTGGTATGGTTGGAGCATATAATTGAAGTGAATGGGAGGCTACCAAATAAGAGGTGAGAGAGAGAGGCTGGAGCCAGGTCATACCTTGGGACCAGATTTGAGAGTCTGAACTCTATTTCTTTCTTTCTTTCTTTTTTTGAACTCTATTTCTTTTTCTTTTTTTTTAAGATTTCATTTTTTTTAAATTTTTATTTATTTATTTGTTTTACTTTACAATACTGTATTGGTTTTGCCATACATTGACATGAATCTGCCACGGGTGTACATGAGTTCCCAATCCTGAACCCCCTCTCACCACCTTCCCCATATCATCTCTCTGGGTCATCCCAGTGCACCAGCCCCAAGCATCCTGTATCCTGTATCGAACCTAGACTGGCGATTCATTTCTTACATGATAGTATACATGTTTCCATTTCTAATGTGAGGGGAGGGTACTACTGCATGATTCGAAGGTGGAGATACACAGCCTAACTAGATTCTTCAAGGATAGCTCTGACTAGTGTGTGAGAGTGGACTCTAGAATGGTAACAGGGAAATTCTTGCATGATAGTGGCTTGTTTTGAAGAGTTTTCATTGCATTTCCATTTGGTTAATTTATGCATAATTAAGATCTTGGTGGAAACTGGTATTTTAAGCTCTATTACCTTTTAAGAAATTACTTCTACCAAAAGAACCAAGGTCTAGGTCTGTTGAGAGCAGGTCTTTTGTTACGTTACATAAACCTCCTGGATTTCATCAGTTTCCACTTTAAGGATCAACTCTGTGACCTATTGCACAAATTAGCTGTGGGATTTCAGAACACAGTCTCCAATATTTCAGTTCTTGAGTATGTTTTTAATCTGGTACCACAGTGTGGATTTTAAATAGGCAATCTCTGTTTAGCAGCACAAACTTGAACTTCTGTTTCTCATGTATTTAAGGGTATAAGTGGTTTCTTCTGGAAGACAGCAGAATAAAATGAAAAAAAAAGCTTGGCTGAGAAACAAGCTAGAAGCAGCATGTTTCTGCTTAATAGCAGACTCAAAGGTAAGAAATCATTTTTCTTTCACTTTGTGGGTGGGATCTGATCACATGCCTGTGTGAGACAAAGTGGGCTTCTCTTGATATAAAGCAGATATCAGTTGGATAAGATATATGTCTATGTATGAACTTGGTTCCAGTTTCTGATACCAGCTCTATATCTATCTCTTTGCAAGCTAATGCTCCATAGCTGCTTGCAATGACATTGAAGAGCCCTTACTCATGTGAAATAATTTCTCCTTTAATCAAAAAAGCCCCATGATCTTCTAGCCATTGCTACAAACCACTGCAGGTCAAGGCATCCTGATTGCCACTCCAGCCTTATAGTAATTACATCAGGCATCCTCCTTGCCTCTGATATTTAAGTGCTGCCATCTAGCCTCAGTCATTCTGGCATCTCATGATCAGTACTCATACCACGGAGCTTTTTTCTATGTTAATATCTTCCACTGTCAAACCCACCCTAGAGAGGGCAACACACCACTGAACTTCTCAAAGATCCTGGAGTTGCCCACTCTTCAGTGCATTTCTTATCACCTTATTGTACAGTTCTCTCAAAGGGTAAACCTCAGAACAGTCACACTGACATCATGTGGAAGTCTTTTTAGAAATATAATTTTTAGATCCCCAAATCTAATGGCATACTTAATTAGACTTTGGGGATGAGATCCAGAAATTGATGTTTAACAAGTCTTTCTAAAGATTCTGTGCAGGGTTAAGTTTGAAAACCACTGACTTCATGAAAGGAGTGTCCTCTGGGATATCACCTATTCTAATATTTCCAGTGTTCTGAGTCTTCTGATTTTATCCTCAATATTCAGCAAAGGCAATTCGATCTCATTAGTGTGGGCCTTTGATGTGCACAAGCTTTGCGGAGGTGCACTGAAGATTTTTACTTTTGTTTGCACAGACACATGCACACGTAAATAAACTAAAGAAACCTGAGATCAATGTGTTACATAAATGTTAATGTTCTAATTGTGATACTAGATTATTGTTTTGCAAGAAGTTACCACAAGGGGGAACTGAGAAAAGTGTACTTGGAATCTCTCTGTATTGTTTCTTGCAACTACAGGTGTCTACTACACTGATCTACCTGCTGTCTGTCTATCTATGTATCCATCCATCTATTTGTATTTTGGGATCCTACCAGCATTGAATAAGTGATTCAGTTTCTTCTTGGCTTCATCAGCATTTGGTGTTAAACTATTTTATTTTTTATAGCCATTTAGTACATAGAGATATCCCATTTTGGGTTTTGCTTATTTTTTTTTTTTTTTTTAGCATTTATCTGAAGGATAATAATCATGAAAATATTTTCATGTCCTTATTTACCATATGCACATCCCTTTCAGTAAAATGTCTTTTGACCACTTTCTAATTGACTAGCTTGATTTTTTTTTTTTTTACTGTTGTCTTGAGTGTTCTTCTAGATACAAGTCCTTTGTCAGATACATAGCTTGCAAATATTTTCTCCCAGTTTGTACCTTGTCTTGTCATCCCCTTCATATAGTCTTTTACAGAGTAGAAGTTTTTAATTTTAATGCAGTATAGCTCATCTTTTTTTTTTTTATGGATCACACTTTTGGTGTCAAGTCAAAAAACAGTAAATTTTTTAAAAAGTGTGAGGTGTAGGTTAAAGTTCATTTTCTTGCCTATGGATGTCCAATCGTTCTGGCATCAGTTGTTAAAAAGTTTTCCAACATTGAATTTCTTTGGTACCTTGTTGAAATCAGTCAAGCATATTTATGTGGGTCTATTTCTGGGTTCTCTATTCTGTTCCATTGATCTATGCATCTATCCCTCTGCCAATATCACACTGTCTTGGTTATTGTAAATATAATTCTTAAAGTGGGTAGAGTGATTCCTCTCATTTTATTCTTTTCATCAAGATTGTCTCAGCTATTCTAGGACCTATGCCTTTCCATATAAATTTTACAATAGGCTTTTTCAATAGCTACAAAAACCCTTCACTAAGATTTTGATGGGTGTTTTATCAAACCTATAGATCAATTTAGGGAGAATTGTCATCTTTACAATTTGAATCGTTTTGCAATCCATGAACACAGTATGTCTCTTCATTTTAGATCTTTGATTTCTATCATCAGCATCTTGTAATCTTCACTATTCAGGTCTTGTATGTGTTGTGTTAAGTGTCTTCCCAGGGGTTTTATTTTCTTTGGAGTAATTATAAATGATACTACATTTTAATCTCAGTTTCAGCAAGTCATTTCCATATACCAAAAGTATATAGAAATGTTTTTTTTTCTTTTCATGTATTAATCTTATATTCAACAATCTTGTTAATTCATTTGTTAGTTCTTGGCAGACTCACTGGGGAAGCAGGAAGGGGGAATATTGTATAGAATTTTTCTAGTCCTTCCAGTCCTGTGTTGAACAGAAATGGTAAAAGTAGACAGCCTTCCCTTATTCCCAGTCCCAGGCAAAAGCACTGAGTCTTTTGTCATTAAGTATATTAGCTATACTTTAAAAAAGGGGGATCAAACCCACATCCCCTTCATTGGAAGGTGGATTCTTGACCACTGGACCACCAGAGAAATCCCCTGAGCTATAAATTTTTGGTAGATGCTCTTGATCAAGTCAAACAAATTCTCCATTTCTAACTACCTGAGAGTTTTTATCATGAGTAGGTGTTGGTTTGTGCCAAGTGCTTTTTCTGCATCAATTCTATCTGTTCATGTGATGTTTCATTTTTGGTCTGTTGACAGGGTGCATGTGGCAAACTTCTAGAATCTGCTCTAGGTGTTTTTAACAGACCATTGAACTCAGTCTTGTGTGAGTGTCTCTATGTCAATACACCCTCCCCTACCCAGTATTAAATATCTGTCCCTACCCCAGTCTCACCTACTCAGGATGCACTCCCATACAGAGTCTCCTGGTTCTAACTCATACACATTAGGAAGGTCCTGCAAATCCTTCCACATATAGGTTCTGTTGTCCTGGAGAAAGGCTGTTCCCTAATCCAGCTGCACTAAACCCTAACTCTGATTATTGTCCTGGAGGCAATTGAGGAAAGGGGGAAGCTCTTAAGGAGGATAAGCCTTATAAGTCTTATAAGACTTGCTCTTCAGGAGACAAGATTGCAAGCTTCTAGGCAAGAAGAGTCTGTTTTCCTGCAAAACATGGAAGGTGTTGCCTCTGCTAGCCTCAAGAATCCAGGAGAATTTAAAGATTAAAGACTTTCAGGCATGTCCATCCAAATGCCCATATCCTAGGTTTCATGGTTGACTCTTCCTCTGTTAAGACCCTAATTCTCAAAGGTGGTTCCTTGAAAGGGAACATTCAGGTTCATTTATAGCTCTGCTATCCTTTTAGTAGCCTCTGAGATTTTCAGTTGCTTATACCTCATAGTTACAGAAGGTGAGAGTCTCCTGAAAATCTGTTATAAAGGCATCCCAGGGTTCATAGCATGACTCAAGCGAGCAGTAGAGTGCCCTTAACCTATCATTTTCTGTTGTCAAGGCTACCAGCATTGTTAACAGAAGCCATACTACTCCACAATCCTTATAATTGGCATTGTGTCCATTCTGCTCCATCACACAGCCACTGCATAATCCATGTGTCACCTTCCACCCACAGCTCATCCAAATCATACACAGGTATAGGCCATACAAAGGGATGCCCCTAAACAAGACATTATCATCATCCCATTCTGGTACCATTATCTTAGCCTGGGTTCCTGAGAGGTTAATACCTATGCACTGCTATTCATTGGGAATATAAATATCAGGGGAGCAAGAGGAAAGTGAGGGAAAAGGGTGTGGGATAGAAAAGGATATGGAAACACTATGATGGTGTGTCACTGGCCACTACTTGTGATCAAGAGCAAACAATTTCTCTAAGCTGGCAGACTGTTATTTCCCAAAAAGATGACTGGGAAGTCTTTATGAAGTAATTGGTTCACAGGAAAATCAATAAGAGATAGAAAGGGAGGCAATTGCATTCACTGACTCCCATTCCCAAATGGTAATCAGTTCACTCTTCAGATCAGTTCAATTCAGTTCAGTCACTCAGTCGTGTCCAACTCTTGGAAACACCATGGACTGCAGCACACCAGGCCTCCTTGTCCATCACCAACTCCTGGAGTTTACTCAAACTCGTGTTCATTGAGTCAGTGATGTCAACTCAAACTCTGTCATCCCCTTCTCCCCTTGCCTTCAATCTTTCCCAGCATCAGGGTCTTTTCCAATGAGTCAGTTCTTCACATTAGGTGGCCAAAGTATGGGAGTTTCAGCTTCAGCATCAGTCCTTCCAATGAATAAACATTCAGGACTGATTTCCTTTAGGATGGACTGGTTGGATCTCCTTGCAGTCCAAGGAACTCTCAAGAGTCTTCTCCAACACCACAGTTCAAAAGCATCAGTTCTTCAATGCTCAGCTTTCTTTATAGTCCAACTCTCATATCCATACATGACTACTGGAAAAACCATAGCTTTGACTAGATGGACCTTTGTTGCCAAAGTAATGTCTTTGCTTTTTAATAGGATTTCTAGGTTGTACATAATTTTTCTTCCAAGGAACAAGTGTCTTTTAATTTCATGGCTGCAGTCACCACCTGCAGGGATTTTGGAGGCCCTCAAAAATAAAAAGTCTGCCACTGTTTCCATTGTTTCCCCATCAATTTGCCATGAAATGATGGGACCAGATGTCATGATCTTAGTTTTCTGAATGTTGAGTTTTAAGCCAACTTTTTCACTCTCCTCTTTCACTTTCATCAAAAGACTCTTTAGTTCTTCTTAACTTTTTGCCATAAGGGTGGTGTCATCTGCATATCTGAAGTTATTGATATTTCTCACTGCAATCTTGATTCCAGCTTGTGCTTCATCCAGTACAGTGTTTCTCATGATGTACTCTGCATATAAGTTAAATAACCAGGGTGACAATATACAACCTTGATGTACTCCTTTACTGATTTGGAACCAGTCTGTTGTTCCATATCCAGTTCTAACTGTTGCTTTTTGACCTTCATACAGATTTCTCAGGAGGAAGGTCAGGTGGTCTGGTATTCTCATTTCTTGAAGAATTTTCAAGTTTGTGGTGATCCACACAGTCAAATGCTTTGGCATAGTCAATAAAGCAGAAGTAGTTGTTTTTCTGGAATTCTCTTGCTTTTTTGATAATACAACAGATGTTGGCAATTTGATCTCTGGTTCCTGTGCCTTTTCTAAATCCAGCTTAAACATTTGGATGTTCATGGTTCACGTATCGGTGAAGCCTGAGTTGGAGAATTTTGAGCATTACTTTACTAGCATGTGAAATGAGTTCAATTGTGTGGTAGTTTGAGCATTTTGGGGCATTGCCTTTCTTTAGGATTGAAATGAAAACTGACCTTTTCCAGTCCTGTGGCCACTGCTGAGTTTTCCAAATTTGCTGACATATTGAGTGCAGCACTTTCACAGCATCATCTTTTAGGATTTGAAATAGCTCAACTGGAATTCCATTACTTCCACTAGCTTTGTTTATAGTGATGCTTCCTAAGGCCCACCTGACTTCACATTCCAGGATGTCTGGTTCTTGGTGAGTGATCACACCATCGTGATTATCTGGGTCATGAAGATCTTTTTGTACAGTTCTTCTGTGTATTCTTGATACCTTTTCTTAATATCTTCTGCTTCTGTTAGGTCCATACCATTTCTATCCTTTATTGTGCCCATCTTTGCATGAAATGTTCCCTTGGTATCTCTAATTTTTTGAAAAGATCTTTAGTTTTTCCCATTCTATTGTTTTCTTCTATTTCTTTGCACTGATCACTGAGGAAGGCTTTCTTATTTCTCCTTGCTATTCTTTGGAACTCTGCATTCAAATGGGTATATCTTTCCTTTTCTCCTTTGCCTTTAGCTTCTCTTCTTTTCTCAGCTATTTGTAAGGCCTCCTCAGACAACCGTTTTGCCTTTTTGCATTTCTTTTTCTTGTGGATGGTCTTGATCCCTGCCTCTTGTACAATGTCATGAACCTCTGTCTATAGTTCTTCAGATCAGATCTAATTCCTTGAATGTATTTGTCACTTCCACTGTATAATCATACAGAATTTGATTTAAGTCATACCTAAATGGCCTAGTGGCTTTCCCTACTTTTTTCAATTTAGGTCTGAATTTGGCAATATGGAGTTCATGATCTGAACCACAGTCAGCTCCTTGTCTGGTCTTTGCTGACTGTATAGAGCTTCTCCATCTTTGGCTGCAAAGAATGTAATCAGTCTGATTTTGGTGTTGACCATTTGGTGGTGTCCATGGGTAGAGTCTTCTCTTGCATTGTTGGAAGAGGGTGTTTGCTATGACCAGTGTGTTCTCTTGGCAAAACTCTGTTAGCCTTTGCCTGCTTCATTCTGTACTCCAAGAACAAATTTTCCCATTACTCAAGGTATTTCTCGACTTCCTACTTTTGCATTCCTGTCCCCTATAATGATGGCATTAAATCCTCTAGACTTCAGGACTGTCACACACGGACATCGATCAGGTCCTATGATCCTACCTATCTCAGAGATGACTAGCAAGCTGTAGCATAGAAGGGGAAAGTGAGCAGCCCAGGTAGGAGCTCAGGTGCTATTGGGCTGTGCCCTTGTGATACTGGCTGGAGCCCATGGATAATTACTGCAGAGGCAATCAGGGAATGGTCAGTAGCCCCAAGGGCTCTGGAGCTTAGTGACACTGAGAAGGTCTGAGGCAGCAGCTTAGAGGCACAAAGCAATAGTTCACAGGATTGATTTAAGAATTGCATGAAATAATACTCATAATATTCTTATTACTACAAGAAGAAAATAGTCAATGCTCAGTAAGTAGCACCTACTACTATTATCAGTAGTAATAATGATTTTTATACCATCCACAGGCATCCATAGCCATCTCAGCATGGAAAAATATCCATCAGCATAATATACTACTATGTAACACAAATGATTCACTTTGTGTGTCTTAGTCTTATCTTCAACAATTACCTTTTAAATCCCTTACCTTTTTTTTTTTAAACATTTGATCTTGCTTTCTCTTCCCATCTCCATTACCTGGAATTACTTTCAGTTTTTCTACTAAAATGTTGTCCTTTGTTTCAATCGAATTTATTCTCAATCTTGGGATTCCAGATGTCAACATTACCCTCTCTCCTACATCTCACATTCTTGCTAAAATATGCAAAGCACACAGTAAATGTTTAGAACCTATTAATCTAAAACCCCTATTCTGCTTCCTCTTCTTCTTTGTATTACTATTGCTACTGCTGTTGCTCTTACTACTGCCAACACCACCCACTATCCTTAGCATCATGGTGCCTTAAATGGACAAACAAATATACTTCAAAGCTGGATTTTTGTCTTCATCCTTTTCTGCCTCAACTCTCTGTAATTCCACATAAAAATGCTGCTAGAAAAAGGCATGCAATGGTAACAACATAAACAAAAACTCTATTCCAAAAACTACCAATTCACCTAAATTTATTGAGCTCTAAAAGGCACTGTGGTGAATGCTTTATGTGTCACATGCCCTTTATTCTTCATAATAATCCCATGGTGAAGGGATTATTATATCTATTTTGCAAATAAGTGAACAGAACCTTAAAAACCTTAAATAACATGTCTCCCTGCTTAAGAGAGGCAGAATAACAAACAACAGCAGCAAAAGAGAGAGACAGGACCCATTTGTGTCCATTTATAAAATCACTGTGCTCAGACACAGGCCTGCCTGCCAGTCCTGTGCTCAGTCACTCAGTTGTGTCTGACTTCACTACCCCATGGACTGCAGGCCTCCAGGATCCCCTGTCCATTGAATTTTCCAGGCAAGGATACTGGAGCAAGTTGTCATTTTCCTACTCCGGAGGATCTTCCCAACGCAGGGATAGAACCTGCGTCTTTTGCATCTCCTGCAGTAGCAGGAGGATTCACCCCTGAGCCTCCAGGGAGGCCCGCAAACTTCCATGCTTGGCCCCTAGGCAACACCCCAGAACAGTCTTTACGCCCCTGCAAACTTCTACACTTAACCTCCATTCAATCACTCACACAGTCTCTGTTCTGCTCAAGTTCTCACCACCCCCATCTATGTTATATCCCTCCATGATAGCTCCCTAGGGGTATGATAACAAAGTCTCATAAACTAGGTGGCTGAATACAACAGAAATGTCTGGTCTCACCCTTCTGGAGCCCAGAAGTCTGAAATTAAAGTGCAAGCAGGGCTATGGTCCCTCAGAAACCGAGGGAACTATGATTGCTTGCTTCTTGTAGCTTCCGGGATTTGCTCTAAATCCTTAGCATTCTTTGGCCTGTAGATGTGTCATTCCGAACTCTACTTCCATCACCACATGGCTGTCTTCTCCCTGCATGCCTCTCTCTGTGTCTCTGCTCCTCTCATAAGGACTCTATTCAGATCAGATTAGGGGCCCACTTTATTCTACAATGACGCATTTAATTTACATATTTGTTATATATGCAAAGATCTATTACCAAACAAGATCACATCCCAGGTACTTAGGGGCTCAGCATGTCATTTTGAGGAGGGGACACCATTTCTATCTATATAATCTTCCAATTAGTGTGCATGCATACATGTACACACAGGCGCGCACACACACACACACACCATCTTATTTAACAGCTCAAATTCATCTGAGTGCATCACTTATATCTTAGATGCACATTTCAACCTAAGTGCAGACGTGTGTCAGGAGCAAGGAAATGATCTGGCTCTTGCCCTCCATCTTAGATGAGGAGATCTGAAATTTTTTACCTACCCTGCCACTTTGCAGGTACCTGATCTTGATTAATTTATGTACCTGATTCAAGACTTTGTTTCTACAGTGTAGGATGAAAATAATGCTTTCTTTTTTTTTTTTTAACAAAGTCCCTAGGAAGGTCTAACAACCTAAGGAAAAATATTTAAATGAAAAGCTGTATGTGTGTGTGTGTACCTGGAAATTTGTAGGGTTAGGTCAAATATTTCAACTCTCATCATATAGATGTATACACACCTGGAAAAATATTCAGTATTTTCAAAGGTAAAATAATATAACTTTTACCCTTTCTGATCATTGATCTCTAGGAAGGGGCCAGTTTTCCTCTTCCTGGAGTCAATTGCATGGCTCTTGCAGGTTATTATTTTTTATTTTTTGACACTTCTCCATTTTAGTATCTCCAGATTTTCCTCTCAACTGAATTGGCTTCAAATATGCTGCTTTTTCTAATCCTGAAATGATTTTTAAGCGGCCCTAGTCATTACTTTTGCTTTTCTCCTTCCCTTCATAGTGAAACTTCTTAAGGAATGTTTTAAACTCTGTTCCCATTTCCTTTTAACTGATTCTCCTGGTATTTCTTTGGCATCCCTTGTCACATGTCAACTGAGCCTTTATGAAAGTCACACACCATTAAGCGACCTTGGCATTGAAAGCAACTAGCTGGGTGCCAATGTATCTCTTGTTGGATTCAAAGCCTCTTGACAGTTCCGTTGTGTATCCCAACTGGCTACCCCTCCTTCTGGACTTTATCTTGACTTCTGTGTTATGATAGAAGACTTGGTCCTCTTGCCTCTGTGAATAAGATCACTCAATCTTATTTGCTTCTACACAGAGAGCTTTTCCTCTCTGTCCTGTAGATGGGCGTCCCCCAGTTCTCAGACTTTTATAATGCATCTTTTATTTAATTTCTCTGGAAGATTTTTCTGTGGCTTTGACTAACAGCTACTATTCATCTTCCCACTGTTCCTTCTTCTTGTATGCCCATCCCATATTTCTGGCTAAAAATGGAAACTACTCTCCAGCATCTGAAATGCTGGTATGGTGCTCCAGGAGCCATCTCAGACTCCATGGATCTAAAACCTAAATGGCATACTTCCTCCTTGCTTCTCCTTCATTCCCTTCACCAAAGCATCCTTGACTGAACTCATCAATGCTATAGATATTGTTCTCTTTGTCTCTTTAATTCTTTATTCAACATCATAGTGTGCTTACTATGCGCCAGGCCCTGTACTGGGCTCTGCAGCCAATACAGATACAAATATGCCAGTGTTTATGCCTTACGGAGTTCATTGTCTTGATAGCTACATCACAGAGTGCCCTGAGAATTTTGACACTTTGGGAGATGCTGAAAAAAATCCCTAATTCAGTTCTGTCTTTTTGCTCCTCCCCACCCCCACCATGCTATACAGTAGGTTCTCTTAGTTATCTATTTTACTGGCTAATGCAGGACACAGCTCTTTTGGGTTTCCCTGGTAAAGAAACTGCCTGCAATGCAGGAGACATGGGTTCAATTTTGAGTGGAGAAATTCCTTGGAGGAGGAAATGGCAACCCACTCCAGTATTGTTGCCAGAAAAATCACATGGACAGAGGAGCCTGGTAGGTTACAACAGTCCATGGAGTAGCAAAGAGTCAGACATGACTGAGTGAGCACACACACACATAATATATAGATATGTCAATGCCAGTCTCCCAGTTCATCCCACTCCACCCCACTTGGTGTCTGTACATTTGTTCTCTACATGTGTGTCTATTTCTACTTGGCAAATAGGTTCATCTGTACCATTTTGCTAGATTCCACATATCAGTTAGCTCAGTTCAGTTGCTCAGTCGTGTCTGACTCTTTGCAGCCCCATGGGCTGCAACACACCAGGCTTCCCTATCTATCACCAACTCCCAGAGATTGCTCAGACTCATGTCCACTGAGCTGGTGATCCCATCCAACCATCTCATCCTCTGCCATTCCTTCTCCTCCTGCCTTCAGTCTTTCACAGAATCAGGGTGTTGAGCTTCAGCGTTAGTCCTTTCAATGAATATTCATGACTGATTTCCTTTACGATTGACTGGTTTGATCTCCTTAGCTGTTCTTTTAACATCATGTCTCTGGATTCATCTCTGTCTACTCCATCCTCTTTGCTTCCCTCTCAAACCCTCCCCATACCTTTGAGATTTATTATCCCCTCTTCTGTCCACAAGTTGGATCCACCAAAGCCTGATTTATAACACATCACCTGGGGGACTGTTTTCCCTCTTTGCTGCAACTAATCTTCCTAAAAGTGCAATAAGCCCCTCTCTGCTTCTTGATAACTAGCAGTTTTCATCAATGGGTGATCTTGACTCATTTCTTAAGTTTTTTTCTTGACTGTATAAACAGGCACACCTTGCCAGAAACAATTAGTCTCTTTAGTCTCTCTAACAATGGAAATTTTCCCTAAGTCCTTACAGGTCAGTAATAATACCTTACAATGTTTTTCAAAAAAAATAAAATAAAAGGAATATCAACACCATACTAGAAACTGGGAATGTTTCCAATTAATTTCTTCCACTGACCTAGCCCAGCTCACCTAACACTTGCAAACTCATCCATTCATATATGCCCAATTAAAAACAAAAGTTAAAAGATCTCCTAAACCATTCAATCCATAAAAATTTCTTGAGTCTCTGCTAAGTGCAAACTAGTTAGGTCATTACTGTGTAGATATTGAAGTATAAGGCAGTTTCTCAGTCAACTACCTCACAAATAAATGTCAGTTATCTACCAGTACACAATATATTATGTTATATTGTCACAAATAATTCCCAGGAGATACACTTGTGATCAACTGGCATATAAGAGGCCACCTTATTTTCTGATTAGTCTATGTAACTTAATGTAGGAACACAAGAAGCTGAAAGAGAGAAGTCAAACAACATTTGCTTGCAAATTACTACTACTAAGAACCTACTATATAGCACAGGGAGCTATATTCATTATCTTGTAATAACCTATAATGGCAAAGAATCTAAAAAAAAATAGGTATATATGTATGTATAACTGAATCATTTTGCTGCACACCTGAAATTAAAACAACATTGTAAATTAACTATATTTCAATAAAAAATAAATCAAAATAAAATAAGCCAATGAAACTTGATTGAGTGTGTCTGTGATCGCTGCTGGGATATCAGGATAATTAAGATATACAGAGCTTTTGCCTTGAGGGGGCATAGATATATAAATATTAATAGGGATAATTTCCTAAAGGAAATCAGTCCTGAATATTCATTGGAAGGACTGATGATGAAGTTGAAATTCCAGTATTTTGGCCACCTGATGCTAAGAACTGACTCATTGGAAAAGACCCTGATGCTGGGAAAGACAGAAGGCAGGAGGAGAAGGAGATGATAGAAGATGAAATGATTGGATGACATCACCAACTCGATGGACATGAGTTTGAGCAAGCTTCAGGAGTTGGTGATGGACAGGGAGGCCTGGTGTGCTGCAGTCCATGGAGTCGCAAAGAGTCAGACACGACTGAGCCATTGAACTGAACTGAACTGAACTGAACAGGGATATAGATATTAACAGTGATAACAAAATCAGATTTGAATCAGATCATCCAGACACCACAGTCCCAACCCCTACTCTAAATAATATTTTCTCCTTTTCTCCTTTTCTTTCACCTCCTGGAATATGAAGTGTCTCCTCTGAACTTCAGAGAACATAGTTCTGGGACTTGGATCCTTCTTGGGTGAGGACTTGTGTGTATCTGTAGGATATTAACAGTCCAGGTTCATGTTTATCTTTCTGTGCAGGTCCAGCCCCTGTCTATTTACCCCATCCCTTTCCATAAATCCACAGCCTGAGTCTTCCCAGGCCTTAAGCCAAGGCAGGCTGGAGTCATTGGTAGGTCAGACAGAGACCTAGGCTCAGTTCCATGGTCCTGCATTCACTCCCTTTCAGTCAAGGCCCAGGGCCAACCACAGGCAAAAAGGGAGATTGTTTCTGCCCTTCTCTTCCAGGAGGTGCCTGGCCAGAGGGTTGGCTGAGTTGATCATCTCAACTCAGATCATTAGTTTTCTCTGGAGCTGGAGATCAGTCCTGAGTCTTCTGACTAACCCTGAAATTTCATTTTATTTATTCCCAGCCCCATCTCTTTCTCTGCAATGTTGCCCCTTGTCCAATAACTGGTGTGGAGCTTGTTTCAATCTCAACAGATCTCCTTGGAAACAAAGAGGTTGCCAGCCACAAGAAATGAGAGCTGGGTGGGGATTCTGGAGGCCTTGTATGTTGGTGTGGGAGGGATGGAGGCCAGAGGGAACATTAGAATAAGGTGCTTTGGTGTTGACATGCCTTGGAAGACAGCAAAGAAATGGACAAAGGTTCCAAAAAATATGTGTTATTCCTTTACTGAAAGGAGATAAAAAAATAGAACATATTTCATCAGAACATCTTTTCTGATTCAAAAATATTATTAAGGATAACTTGGTTGCTGAATTTACATCATTAGAAAAATTAAGATAGAGAGCCATGCTGTGTTTTGAGAACAGCAGAATAGAGCTTCATAGCAAAGCAACTAAACCCCCCTCTTTACTAATTTTTATTGAAGTATGGTTGCTTTACACTAGTGTGTTCATTTCTACTCTACAGAAAAATGAATCAGCTATGTGTTGCTCTTTTTTGAATTTCCTTCCCACTTAGGTCACCATAAAGCATTGAGTAGAGTTCCCTGCACAGTAAGTTCTCATTAGTAATCTATTTCTAAGGCCATTTTTGATGACTGCCTAAAGACCTCTCCAACCTCATCCATTGAGGCTGCCCACCTCCTTGGACTTGACTCACCACCAATCCTATCTTTCTGAAGACATCATGTCCTCAAGACAGTTTATGACTCCCTAAACAAGGGCTTCCCAGGTGGCACTAGTGGTAAAGCATCCGCCTGCCAATGCAGGAAACTTAAGAGATGCGAGTTCCATCTCTGGGCCAGGAAGATCCCCTGGAGAAGGAAATGGCTGTCCACTCCAGTACTCTTGCCTGGAGAATCCCATGAACAGAAGAGCCTGGCAGGCTACTGTCCATAGGGTCACAAAGAGTCAGATAAAACTGAAGGGACTTTGCACAAACATGCCCTCCTATCTTCTTTCAAGAATATCTTCCTTCCTTCTCCACTCTCCTACCAGCTCCCTGCTCTCTGTTTCCACTAGTTCAATTTATTGGAAAGTTCTCTTAGCCTTCAAACCCTGCCCAAGATTTGCCTCCCCTGTGAAGCTGTTTCTTTCTGATCTCCCTGTCCAGTAAAGTACTCCCTGCTTTTTAATACTTCTGGGTTTTTGCAACCTAGATATCCATTGACAGATGAATGGATAAGGAAGTTTTGGTATACATACACAATGGAATATTACTCAACTATAAAAGGAATGCACTTGAATCAGTTCTAATGAGATGGATGAACTTAGAGCCTATTATACAGAGTGAAGTAAGTCAGAAAGAGAAAGACAAATGTTGTATATTAACACATATATATGGAATCTAGAAAGATAGTACTGATAATCCTGCCTGCAGGGCAGCAAAGGAGACACAAACACAAAGAGCAGACCTTTAGACACAGTGAGAGGAGAGGGTGGGATGATTTGAGAAAACAGCATTGAAACCTATACACTACCACCTGTAGAATAGACAGCCAGTGGAAGCTTGATGTATGATGCAGGGAACCCAAAGCCAGTGCCCTGTGACAACCTAGAGGGTGGGATGGGGAGAGAGGTGGGAGAGGAGTTCAAGAGGGAGGGGATATACGTATACCTATGGCCGATTCATGTTGACGTATGGCAAAAACCTTCACAATATTGTAGAGTAATTATCCTCCAATTAAAAATGTAAAAATATATATATATATATTATTGGCCTTTCAGATATGTATGTCACTGTAAAGATGACACTCTTATTAGGCTCACTTCTTTAGCAGTCAGGCATGCATACACCTGGAATGCTTTGTGGGCAGCAATTACATTCATTCATTAGTGTACCCAGCATAGTGCCTGGACTCATGTGAATCCAAACTGGTTTGTATAGTGAGTATTTCCAACAATACAGAGAGGAGTAGCTGAGAGGCAAAGGCGAGTTAGGGCATGTATTTACTTGTGAAGGTTGGCTATGATGAATAAACTTATAAATTTGAGACTGTGGGAACCCACTGACTAAGGCGCATATGAGAATCACCTCTGGCTGTTTAGCTAGATCTGTGGGTTTGGGTTCAGTTACTCAGGGGAAATTCAGGACACCCTGACTTCAGAGGTCCTCAGTGGCTTGAACACCACAGATTATTTCAGAATTCCAAGGATGATTCCAACACCAAGACACAGCTGAGGATTCTATTCATCATTTTAAAGAAGCAGCTTAACAACCCCCTTTTCTCTTTGTAGCTTCTTCTACCATAAGTTTCAGTGCACTGATGGAGTGGATTGTTCTAAGCACTAAAGAGAGTGGTTAGAGTTAGGAAGAGACGGCAACGGCTTCTGTGTGTGCACATGCGTGTGTGTGTGTGGGGGGGGTGCATGAGTGAGTGTTTTATTTATGACAAAGTTAGTCTGCTATAGGAAAAGAAAGCATCTGGACTACATTCTTTTTGAAACTGAGTGAGGTGTGCAGAGAAAAATAATTCAATATGAAAGTAAACAAATTGTCATATGGTTAGGCTAGAAATCAGGAGACCTGAGTATTCATCTTGGCTCTGTCACTAATTAGCTATTTGCCCTTAGACTTTATAATCAAAAGCCATTTATTCTGAAAGTACATTAAAGTTTACAAAGTGTTTTTCCATATGTTGATTGATCTGAGAAGCAAGCAAGAGAGCTATTTTCCCATGCTTTCAGAGTTGAAAAATAATAAGTTTTGGAGTAGATAATTATCTTGAAAATGGGTATAGCCAATTAATATGAATTAGTACACATGCCAGAGATGGAATTGATTCCAAGTCAGAAACTTAAACTATATGTTTTCTGTAACTCTTTCCAAATCCAATGATAGGTATTACAGTGTTAGTTTAAAAAGACTCACTTAAAATTGTTGTCACATGTTACACTTGCCTCTAACTTTCTTTTTGCAATTGTGTTTCCAATAGGTATTTCCAACATCATGTAATTTGGAACTCACCCCATTAGAATCATTGGAGTCTAAGGATTATTCCATGATCGCTGGCTGACAGAAGGGCCATGTATATAAATATTCAACTATATTTAAATACAACAAGAAACGAATCTGGAGAGATTTTTATACAGAGAAATAACAAAGAAACAAAGAAAATGTTACAGGGCCATGAAAGAGAAGTCTGGAGAAGGACTCACACTCACATTTATAGCCCCAAATCCTGTTCCTCCAGTTGTTACATATCTAAACTTTCCAATAGCCTCCTGACTGTTCTCCCCATAAAAGATAGGGAGAGCCTCCTCTGGGTCTATATGTTTATTCTACTGGGTAACTTAAAAACTCACATCTGCTAAAACATCTTCAATTGTCCCTCGTTACCTGTAGGACAAGGACCAAGTTCCTGGGTAGAATTCATATGACATTTCTTTCCCTAGCTACTTTTTGAAAAAAATATTTATGTATTCATTCATTTGGCTTTGCCAGGTCTTAGTTGCAGCTTGCAAATCCTTAAGTGTGGCATGTGGGCTCTAAGTCCATGACCAGGGGTTGGACCCAGGCCCCCTGAATTGAGAGTGCAGAGTCTTAGCACCACCAGGGTGCTAAGACTGGACCACCAGGGAAGTCCCTTCCTGGCTACTTTTGATGCTCACCCTTTTCTATCACTCCACCTGACCCTTCTCCTCTAGACAGATTGGATAACTTCAGCTTTGATTAATACTTCAAGAGTTATCCATATATTTGCACATTATCTTCCCCTTTTGCTTGTAATAACCCTCCTTGGTCCATCTGCTTGGCAGACAACAGCCAGCCCCTTAGGACTTAGTTCATATACTGCCTTCTCTAGACAAAGTTAAGCACTTTCTCCTCCGTATGTTCTAGAAGCCCCATTCATATCAATTTCCCCTTTGAAGCTGACAGCCTCTTGCAGTGAGATTCAGGTATCACTCAACTTGGTCACTACCATCCCTACATGCAATGTTTAGCACATATCAGAAGTATAATCATATCTGCTGATCAAATGAAAATTTTAGAGACAAGCTGGAATCTAAGAGTAAAGACATTTCTCCACAAAGAAAGAAAACCAGTGAGAGGGGAAAAAAAAGAAAGCTTCTCTGAACTGGCTCCTCACAGTACAGAGAAGCTTGGATTCTTAAGGATTCTGAGAAATGGGGCTAATTAATCAAAGCAGCACTAGAGAGTGAGATGACTTTAGGTCATTTAGTCCTGCCAAGACTATAATATTCCCCACAGTATATCTCCTAGTGTATTATCCTGTCATACGTTAAATATTCTTGGTAATGGGGCCTTTCAGAGGTGGTGATTAATAGGGTTTAATGAAAAACTGAAGACAGAACTACACGACAAGGAGAGAGCAATGGACATGGTGATGTCTTTGAGTCTAGAAGGTAAAACGGGCATCCCCTCTAGGCAGTGTGCTGGACACTGGTGAGAAAACCTTTGGTTGTATTGTAGCTAAACGGCAGATGAGAAAGCTCCTACTCATTCAGAAGGACTAACTGAGCCAAACAGTCAAGGAGATTGTATTACAGATATTGTATGTGTTTCTCTCTTTTTCTCTCTCATTGCAGAACTGAAAATCTACTTAGTCCTAAAGAAAGGAGAACTAGTGTGTTTTTATAATAGCTTCCCGGGTTTGAACTCATTGGAGACATGATCAGCAGGACTGCCAAATCTCTCACTTCAAGATGGAGCAAACCCAGAGCTAAATTAATGTGATATTTTCATAGGCTTTCAAAAGAAAAAAAAATACTAGAACCCAATATTTCCATGCCAAGTATTTTTGTTAGAGGTGACCATTTATTTATCTTGTTAAAAATCTACTGATCCAACAGAGACTTGACCAATTAAACAATACACAAGACTCATACCAAGGAAACACAAAGCTAGATTCATCATTCTTTGTCCTCTTAGAAATTTTCCAGCCTGGGTGGTCTGAATTTTAATATTACAGTGAGACTGTGTGGTCTATCAAACTGTTGTAAATTACTGAGCCTAAGTACTTTTAATTTAAGTAAAGGAGACCTAAATGCTTTTAGAAAATGATCTGGCATGACTGGAGGTTCCCCAAGTCCACATGCTCTTTTCTTAATGCCCAGGGAGTGCCCAGATTTCTCAGTTACTAATCTCATGGGTTAGAGAAATGTCCCCGGAATGGCCCAGTGGAGCTGTGTTGAGGCTACACCTACTCACAAGTTCGCACACAGCGTGAGTGTATCAGATTAGCTGGTTTCTGAGTAAGAATACAAATGAATGGGACAAACACCAAGTGCACTTCGATAGGAAAAAAAAAAATCTTGGTGATGGTGTAGCTCCAAGAATGTGTATGTGGGGGAGAAGGTGGATTTAAAGGTGTTATCCTTGGATATGATAAAGACAGGAACTGATGGGGTAGAAGGAAATCACTGAAGTAAAACTCTCTCTGTCTCATATTTTGTCTGGGAAAGACCTTAGTAGTAAAAACTTTCAAGTCACCAGTTCTAAAGGGAGAAAAATGAGAAGACCAACATGAATTATTTCACACACACCCAAATTAGAATGAGGCATTGTTCTTCAGTGAAACAGATCTTGGATTGAATCATGAATCTATTACTTTCTAGCTAGTGACCTTAGGCAAGTTAATTATTTCCCCTAATCCTTACATGATGAGAATAAAATGAGACGATGGATGTAATAAGCTTCTACTTCTCTATGTATTCATGTGTAATTTTTTGAGTAGAAAAGAGCAACTCATTAAAGAAACCATAACATTGCAACTCTGTTTGCCTTATTGGCGTCTCATACAGTGTTTGGCCAGCTGAATGTGATCGATAAATATTCACTGTGTATATAATTGAATGGATTGTCTAAATGAAAAGAGAAGATTCATCCATGATCACTGACAATAAAGAAATTATAGAGACAACTAAAACTGAAGATAAGAGAGGTAAATGAAAATGGAAGTAACTAAAGAAACAGTGGGGGGCTTCTCTGCTGATTCAGTGGCAAAGAATCTGCCTGGCAATGCAGGGGTCGTGGGTCTGACCCCTGGTTTGGGAAAATTCCACACGCTTGGAGCCCACAGGCCACAACTGTTGAAACCCCCTCACCCTAGAGCCCATGTTCTACGACGAAAGAAACCATGGCAGTGAGAAGCCCACACACCCCAACTAGAGCAGCCCCTGCTCACCACGACTAGAAAAAGCCCGTGTGAAGCAAAAAGGACCCAGGGCAGCCAAAAATAAATCAGTAAATAAAATTTAGAAAATAAAGGTATGAAATGGCCAATTAATAGCTTATAAAAAAAGAAACATTGGAAAAGTTGGAAAGAAAGAAGGAAGGAAAAAAGAAGAAAGAAGAAAGAAAGGAAATCACAGAATTGTGTATAAACAATCAGTTTTTCATATTAGCAGATGTGGAATAGATTTAAATCATTTTCTATTTCTCTTTCAGTTCCTGTGGGGCATTATTAAGGATGAAAGAAGATCAAGGGGATTTAGAAACAAGAACTTGTCTGCTACACTGAATTGATGCCTTACTATTAGAATCTTGGCCAGCTCATGAGTGTTTCTAAAAGCTTTTCTGTGCTTTTAAACACCTCATGCAGGCGCTTCACAGAGAATGCCATCTTCTCCATGGGAAGGGCATGGGTGGCACAGAGAAGCATCACTTCTGGAGTTCTCTCAACTGAGAAATGCAGATCAGACTATGGGTCAACCAGTGTCTGGGAGTCTTATTTCTCAAGATGGTTGTTCTGCATAAGAGTTATGGATTGAAAACCTACTGAAAGAAAGAAAAAGAAGGAAATAAGAAGGGAAATACCACATAATAATTGTTTCCTTGGAGTAGTTATCTTTTTTTCCCATTTAATCTCCCTATAATCTATCAAAGTCAATGTTTTTATATAACAATAATAATTATTATTATATATATGATAAAACTGAGGTTCTGAAAATTTACACAACTTGCCCAGCTTTATACAGTTGCCAGTTGTGGAGCCTATATCCACACTCTGATAGTTCTCTCTCCCTTTAAAAAAAATAT
The DNA here is from genome assembly GCA_006410635.1 of Cephalophus harveyi. Classification (NCBI taxonomy): domain Eukaryota; kingdom Metazoa; phylum Chordata; class Mammalia; order Artiodactyla; family Bovidae; genus Cephalophus; species Cephalophus harveyi. Next base: position 68,051 of record SJYT01025137.1, on the reverse strand, counting down.
TGGAGTAATAGTTGATTTACCATGTGGAATTAGTTTCTGCTGTACAGCAAAGTAAATCATCTATATCTTTTCTGGTTCTCATTTAGGTCACCACAGAGCGTTAGTAGAGTTCCCTGTGCTAAACAGTAGGTCCTCATTAGTTATCCATTTTACACGCAGCACTGTATATCTGTCAACCCCAGCCTCTCAGTTTATCCCCTGCCCCCTTCCCTGCCTTGGCATCCATCTGTTTGTTCTCTATGTCTGTGTCTCTATTTCTGCTTTGCAAATAGGTTCATCAGTACCATTTTTCTAGATTCTACACATATGCCTTAATACGATATTTGCTTATTTCTTCCAGACTTACTTTGCTCTGTATAACTGTCTCTAGATCCATCGGCATCTCTGCAAATGGCAGAATTTCATTGTTTCTTACTGGAGGGTGGAAGGCTTGGAACAGAACAGGTATAATATTTGTCTTACTTCTACTCTGTGGCACATGCTTTATGTCCCGTTTCTCATTTGATACCCAAAGTCCTCTAGTCAGGCTTTTTTTCACCCAGGTGTCAATAAGAAAAAGTGATTCAGAAAACCCAACTCACATATTCAAGCTGAGGATTCACTTATAAGCATGAAAGCTCCATGTCTTAGATACTCTCTCATTCCAGCCAAACTGAGACAGTTGGTCACCCTATCATCCATGCTCCAACGTCAACACACATTCACAATATTCAGGATTTCTAAGGTATATAGGAGCTTCCCAGGTGGTGCTATAAAGAACCTGCCTGCCAACGCAGGAGACGTAAGAGATGCAGGTTGGATCCCTGGGTCAGGAAGATCCCCTGGAGAAGGGCATGGCAACCCACTCCAGTATTCTTGCCTGGAGAGTCCCATGGACAGAGGAGCCTGGCGGGCTACAGTTCATAGGGTCACAAAGAGTCAGACACAACCGAAGTGACTTGGCATGCATGCACACAAGGTATACAGACAACACTGGTAGGCTGTGGCCTCTAGGCTTGAAGTATAAAATAATGGGATGCTCCATCCATTCTTCAAAGAAACGCAAAACCACAACAACAAGCATAATCACTTTCCCTCCTTTACAGTCACCGTTGCCATCAGCACAAGCTCAGGCGTTAACACTGGCGGGTCACCCTCTCTGCACCAGCCTGGCACTCAGCACTTCAAATGCTACATCTTTCTCAGTGCGCTCTGACAGGTTTTTCTGTTATGAAGTAAAATGGTGATATGTGTAGGGCATACGGAGATAAAAGCATGCATTGTCAGAGACAACCAGCCAAGGGCTCTCATTTTCCCAGAACTCGCTGCCCATCTGCAAGCCTGATGTGCCCACTGTTTAATCCTCGTGTTAACTGTGCAGAGGACTCTGACTGGACTTCATTCTCCTAATTTCTTTAAATTCTCACCAAGATCAGTTTTCAAGATCAAGAAACTGGGTGGGACTAGGGAAGGACTATTGGCGTTCCACAGCTAGTATGTGTTCGAGCTAGCTTTGAGCCAGATTTCATGGAATTTTTCTCAGAAAATATAGAAAGCAATTACAAATTAAAAAAAAAAAATGGATCTCGATGTATCCAGAAATCCCATGCTGATTGAGATACTAAAAAATAATAATATGTAATATATGATATATGCTATACAACATACAGTATGTTAATAAACATATTATATTATAAAATGTATTATATTATTAGTATACTAATTATGTATTATAATATATAGTATGATCATAATATAGAATTGTAGAAACTATATAATTATAATACTGTAATATTATATTGTTATAATTATATTAATAATGATGTAATTATAGTATTATAATAAGTGTGTTATATGATATTATAATAAATATTATTATATTATAATGCAATGTAATCTATGCATGCATGCTCAGTCATGTCTTGAGTCTTTGTGACCCCATGTACTGTAGCCCACCAGGTTCCTCTGTCCATCAGAGTCTCCAGGCAAGAATACTAGAGTGGGTTGTTATTTCCTCCTCCAGGGGATCTTCATGACCCAGGGACTGAACCTGTATCCTCTGTGTCTCCTGCATTGGCAGGCACATTCTTTACCATTAGTGCCTGCTGGGAATCTACCGCTATATATAATAACTATAATATAATATTATAATAACTATAATATAATAACTATTTAACTATAATGTGTTATAAATTGTAATTCATATATTAAATATGTAAAACATGTATAATAAATATAGAATAGTATCAAGGCAACAATACAAGCACTTATATATTATTTTCCATGCATCAGCCCTATCCTAAGTGCTCTAAATGTAATTTAACTCAATTTATTCTCACTACAATCCTAGAAATAGATGGTGTCATTCCCATTTTACAAATAGAAAAGGGGAGACTCAGAGAGGTTATGTGACTTGCTTAAGTCCACAGAGCTAGCAAATGTTAGAATCAGAATCTGGACATAGCCAGCTCCAGCATCCTTATCTTGGCACACCGTCATGGCCTGGGGCACTAATCAGAGGTGTATCCCTTGGGATTTCCAGAACCAGGGCATATATATTATACAGTACTAACAGCTTGATTCTTCCTCAGGGAGCTTCACTTTTGCTCAGCCACTGTGTAAGTGAAATCTCTCCCTAATTTTTCACTCCCAGGTAACATTTACAGCCCTGTGTGCCTCCCCCACCCCCCACCCCCCGGCTGAGCTTGCTTAAGATTGATCTGGTGGGTCCATCTGGAGTGGTCAAGATGGCTCCAGGCTCCAGTTTGACCCCCAGTGACCTAGAACATACTACACTCTCATTGTCAGAGTCAATGGTACCACAGTGGTCGGACAATTTCTCATTTGCAGAAACCAAATGGTATTACAGCGTGTTCTCTCTGGAGAAAGAGCTGGTTCCAAGTCTTAGCATATATCGTTGTGTTTCCAGAAGCTACCCACTCTTCCATCTAATCCTTAATCCCCAACAGATTCCCCCAATCAGTCGAGCCAAGGTTTGGATATCCAGGCCTTGAGCTCTCCTGAGCTCTTGGCAGGAAGAATCCTCTGGGAAGGAGGCCCTGAGGTCAATGTAGACCTTAGTGGTGTTTCCCAGAGTCTGAGATGTTGCAGAGCCCCGACTCCAGCATTACAGGCTGTTTTGATTTTCTCAGCCGACGTGCCTGTCAAGAACTAATTAGGACAAGGATAGTGTGAATGGACTTTGGGGAATTGCAAATGAGTTATAAAGGGCTCAGTGCTGTAGCTGGTTATGGAAAGTCTTTCAGTGCTTCTCCTCTGCATTTAGAGCAAAATTAGCATTTCATTTAATACTTCTCTCCTTTGAAACACTGTGCATGTTGAGGCCACAGGGTGGTGTAGAATGGGGTAAGAATTTCAGAGAACAGTGGGAAAACCAATGACCATGTCATACCAACCTCAAGGGCCCATATTAGGTTCTTGATGTCTTCAGAGCAACTAGAAGTCATTCCAAGCAATTCTTGATTCTGTCTTCTATGAGGCACATGACCAGCCTGCTTCTAATGAGCGCATGTCCACGTCCGAGTCCGATCTGTTCTAACCAGCTCATCGGCAGGGTCAGCAGAGAATGGCAGATGCTGAGCGGCCCTCAGCCTGAGGACCCCTCTGCTCATGCTGAGCTCTGTTGTGTAGGGGGTGAGGTGCGCCGAGCAACCAGGCTCCTGAAGGAGGTTTGAGGGATGCTGGGAGGATTCAGAGAGGAGGTTCATGTGCTGCTTTGTTCAGTTAAGTCACTATCCTGTGAGTTAATAGAAAACTTCAGCCTCTGGGGTCTATTTTCCGGGTTCTCCTTACAGACATAAAATTCATTTTGAGAAAGCGGGAGGGGAAAAAGTTCTTTTTCCCTTTTTCTTGAAAAAAATAATGGATTGTTATAATTTGTCATTGGCCCATGGGTGAGACAGCTCTGCTCAGTTCACCAATTATTCCCTGGGGCCAGAAAAGGCCATCTGAGTCTTCACAACCATTTCATGTAATGTGCTCTAGAAGCTTGGCACTGGGCGTCCCCCGGCCTGCCTGTGGGACTCTGCCTACTCCCCGATGGTTCCGTCTCAGTGGCATTTCCCTTGTTGGCTAATCCAAACTTTTACTGTGTCAGCTTTGAGCCCTTCTCATAGTCCATGGTTTCTGGCTGCTAATGCTTCTGTTCTCTGTGGATAGTGAGCTTGGAAAATAATCGTTTCAACTGGCATTTGCCCTTAAATACTAAGATCCCTTCTAAGTTATGTCTCCTTCTAACGAACACATGTCCACATCCGAGTCCTACCCGATCCTGCCACGCGGGCTTAAAAACTCAGGATCTGCCCTCTACCCAACTCTTTCACGTTGCCCCATGTCCCTGTGTTGCCTCCCCCAGGGACAGTGGGGAGCTATTTCTGTGCAAGAGAGAACAGCATGACCTGGGTTGTTTGAGGTGTGTCTTGGGCCAGAGCCTAGAGAACTGGCATTGCATGTATTCCAGTTTAAAATCACATTAAATTGCAATCAGGACACATGGACAGCCTTCCCATTTGGCTTGGCTTTCTGCAATTTTGCATCTTTCTCGACGCCAGATCTGTGGTGGTGGTGGTGGTTGTTATTATTTTTCACTTGGGTTTTTTGTAGTGTGTCTGCCTCCATCATTGGCTTGATGCAGGAAACTAGCAAAAGGGGAAACATGGTGACTTAGAAAAGGATCAGACTGTTCTGTATTACATTTTGATTCTCTCATTAGCCAGTTGTGTATCTGTGGGCCCAATTGCTAAATCCTAGGTAATGCCATTTTCTAGAAGTTGTTTTTTTATGACAACAAACATAAGATATACTTAAAGCTTGTTATAGAATATAGTGGTCTTAAAAGATAGTGGTCTGCTTGCCTCTTTCTCAGATTCTCCAATATATAAATAATTGATATTGGAAAGTATTGTGATTCTTTTAACTCTGTTAACATTTCTTTTTAATTTTAAATACACAAAATTAAAAATTTATAATGCTGAATTTTCTGTCCCTTCCCTTTGTCTTCTAGCCCACAATTGACATTATTTTCTTAGGAGAAGCTTCTTTCTTGTCTCTCTTCCTGAGATGTCTTCAGCAAACCACTGATGATGGACAAATACTAAACCAAGCTCTCTTTCCCTATGCCTGTAGTCCTCAACTGCAGAACTGTTGGCATGCGAGGTCAGATAAGTCTTTGTTGAGAAGGCTGTCCTGTGCATTGTAAGATCTGTGCATCCCTAACTCTACTCACTAGATACCAGTAGCCCTCCCTCTGCAGATGTGACAATCCCAAAGATTCCCACCCATTGCCAAGTGTCTCTTGGAGGGGGTAATCTCCCCAGGTTGAGACCCAATACACCATGCCCTTCTCATTCTCGTCCTTTAAGAATTCCAAAATAAATATGCTTCTTACCAAGAAGCAGAAGCAATATCACCACACTGTTTATAAAATCCCAAAGAGCTAGAAGATGAATGAAAACTCAAAAGAGAGACACAAATGGCCATGCACAGTTCAAATGGATCACCATGAGAAGTCAGAGTTGCCTCTAAAGTTTTCTGAAATGACACAGAATAAATATTCATTCATGTACATATTAGTGCTACAAAAGATGCTTTTTGGGCTTCTTTGGTGGCTTAGTGGTGAAAGAATCTTCCTGCAGTGCAGGAGATGCTGGTCTCCTAGGTTCAATCCCTAGGTTGGGAAGATCCCATGGAGGAGGAAATGGCAACCCACTCCAGTATTCTTGCCTGGGAAATGCCATGGACAGAGGAGCCTGGGGGGCTACAGTCCATGGGGTCACAAAGAAGCAGACATATCTTAGCGACTAAACCACCCCACCACCATGATGTTCATTATATTAAACAAATCTGAATTCCTTGCCATAGTATTGCCCTTCACATGGCTGGAGTTTCCTACACACATACACACACACACACACACACACAATATAGAAGAATATCCACTTCTCTAGGGAAACTTTCCCTGATTTTGGAGCAAAAATTAATAACAAGTCAAATGAATGCTAAATGTAGTGCTAAGTACCTTATACATCTTATATCACCAAAACTTTACAATAGCTCTGTGATAAGTGCTTTATTAAATCCTTTTTACAGATGAAAATATCAGAGCTCAGAAAGCTTAAGGACAGTGGTGATGTTTCATAATTATTGAATGACTGAGTTACATTTGAAACCCAGGCTTGTCTTGCTACAAATCCCATGCTAATAGTCATCCAGCCTGTATATCTGTCTGATCGCTCCATGAATTATATTTATAGCATGATATTGAGATAATCTGCTTATTTACCTCTCCCTCCCATTAGACTGTAAGCAACTTAAGGCCAGGAACCATAATAAGTATAGTCCCAGTTCCTACCTAAGACAAAGAAACTGAATCTCTTGATGAGTTTACAAGTGCTAAGTTGACATTTTTTGTTGCTGTTTGGTTGCTAAATTATATCCAGCTCTTTGCAATCCCATGGATGCCAGGCTCCTCTGTCCTCCACTATCTCCTGGAGTTTGCTCAGATTCATGTCCATCGAGTTAGTGATGATATCTAACCATCTCATCCTCTGCCACCTCCTTCTCTTTTTGCCTTCAGTCTTTCTCAGCATCAGGGTCACATTAAGTGCTACTTATATGTTAGACTTAAGGTAAAGCAGGTAGAATTATATCACTACATTGGGTTCTCTAACACTGAAATGTGGCTTTAATTTGCAGTTTAAGGAATGGATGCTACAGATCTGTGACTGAGCCTAGGCATTTACTCACTGAAGTTTCATGAGGCAAGAGATATTACTGAAGCCCTGCCAAGTGGCAGGCTTTCTGCTAGAAACCAGGATACAATGGTGAAATGGCAGACACAGCCTTTGCCATCATGAATTTCTGTCTATTAAACACTGAAGGAGTGATTTTGAAGCTGTGAGATGGTCACTTGGAGGGTGATTACCATCACACATAAAAATTCTAGTTTTCTCTTTTTTTATCTGAAGACAAGGAGGTACCAAGAAGAGACATCTCAATGGCCCTTCACCGGAGAAATTTGCTTTTCTTTTTTTTTTTTTTTTAAAAAAAAGCTCCCCAACACTAATCTTTAGTGGTTATTTCACTTATCTCACCTCTTAAAGTGTCACCTAGTATAGCTAATTCAGCAACCGCTGCTTCTGATAAAAAATAATTGTCTCCTTGATCATGTCCTTCAGTCCTTCAGACCCATCTTTGCCCTCCACTCCCTGATATTCCACTTCCTTCTTTGTAAGTGACCTCCATCAGCCAGGTAACTGTAGAGCAAATATTTTCAAATGGGAAAAACAGTATGCCAAGCATGTTCTGAAACTAACTTGCCAGGAGGCGGTTGCTAGCATATGGCTCCCGCTTGAGCCTGGCACAGCTTGCCAAATTCCATGTTTAAATTATGTCTCACATCTTAAAAATCCCCTAAAAACCTAAGTGGCCAGTTTTCTAAGCCAAACTGTTACATTAGGTTAAGTGGAGTCAGAAAGGTATAGTCTGACACATGAGAGAAATCTCTGAATATCAAACATAGATATGGGAGGCTGAATTCCAGATTTCAGGTCTCTGTCCTAGAAGCTCTTAAAGGAGATACTGACCCTATCAAATCAATACTCTTCAAGGGTGTAATATTTGCAAAGGCATAGAAATGATAGAAAATAAAATTAAAATAAGTTTAAAAATCCTTAATTCAAATGATACACCAATAAACACAAAAGTCTCTCTACATGGTTTCAAACATTTTGTAGCTCCGTGGCATATGCTTTGCTACCTAAGGCCCATTAAAAATGTCCCCAAATAATATTTGTAGATAACAGGTACCTATTAATTGCCAAGATCCATAGCAAAAACAATAATATTCTATCAAATGATATTAAACCAATTATTTCCTGGTGGTGCAGCTATTTGCTAAAGAGAAACTGTCCTTAAGACACAAATTAGTAAACAAGCGTGATATTGGGTGCTATATGAAAAGAAATTAAAGTAATGAAAAATTACTTGATGATCTCAAAAGGAATCTGCTATTTTGAGATGCCCATATACATGAAGCTATTAATACTAAGCTGTATTTTATACCTTGTAATTATGTGGATATTTTTCTGTTCTTCACTGGAACCTTAATTTTCTGATCTAAGCACTGCCAGTTACATGGTAATTAATCTTTGAGCTTTTTGATGACTTCAAGTATTATTAAGCAGTAATCTGCAGAACCATTTCATTATAAGGTAATGATTAGTTTTGTATACAATTCCCTAGCATTTTTCAGCTAAGAATTCTATAATGGCTTACAGATTCAAGATTAAGATGTTGGGACTTTTTTTTTTTTTTTTTCAGTTCAAAGTCAACAAAAAAACAGAAGTGAAGGTCAAAGTGCTTATTCCATTTCCTCAACTGCCTTACGCCTATAGAATTCCCCTAGAGCATGAATTCTAGAATCTAGCTAATTCAATCACAATATCTGAGGATTTTTTTAATCGACTGAGCTACTCTGAAAACGAGTGAAAGCATTCAGAAATTTGTGTTCATGGGATGATTAAGCGCATGAACTATCCTGATGTGAAGAGAAGAGAACCTTACTTTTTGGGCAGCTGCTTAGTCTGGGTTTCTCTCTTAACACTCATCCTTTGGACTGACCCATTTCCATGTGCTTATGCATTTTTTAAGAAAACAGAGTTAGATTTACTTAGTACAGAAGAAAAAAAATATGTCTAAGACGTCTGCCCATAGCAAGAGGCCCTAAAATGTTATAATTGCATTCAGATGCAAATAAAAGGAACCAGAGATGATTCCTATTCAAACTAGACAGAACTCTGAATCTGCAGTCTGGCGACTATCCAGACACTGAGTGCTAGGAATGAACCCTAGTGTATAAGAAAGAGTTCCCAAAACGAAGACTCACCTCAGATAAATACACTTATTTATTTATCTTTTTTACTTTTCCCCAGATGCCCATCCAATGGAAAATTGCCAAGCAAAAGAACTTCTTGCCAAACTCCTCATAAATTCTTAAAAGTCTCCTCCTTGTCAGGAGGTCTACTTAAAACAACAATAAAAAAAGATGGTAACAATAACCCTGTATGCAAGACAGCAAAAGAGACACAGATGTATAGGACAGTCTTTTGGACTCTGTGGGAAAGGCAGAGGGTGGGATAATTTGGGAGAATGGCTTGAAACATGTATAATATCATATATGAAACAAATCACCAGTCCAGGTTCGATACATGATACTGGATGCTTGGGGCTGGTGCACTGTGACAACCCAGAGGGATGGTACGGGGAGGGAGGAAGGAGGGGGGTTCAGGATGGGGAACACGTGTATACCTGTGGCAGATACATGGTGATGTATGGCAAAACCAATATAATATTGTAAAGTAATTAACCTCCAATTAAAATAAATAAATTTATAATTTAAAAAAAGAACAAAACAACAATCAAAAAATTACCACCAATAATAATGGAATATCTGGTCTCTGTTTTTTTTTCTTTCAGCTCATCAATAAATATGAGACTCTGGGCTTTACAACCTAAGAATCTAAGTACATTCCTTAGATATCTGGTCATTACCTACCATATATGTGGTGTAAATAGAACAAGTTACTTAAATTGGCTAGCCTTCAATTTTCCAAAAGTTAAATGGGAAAAATAATATTTACCACCTATGTTGTGATAGTACTGAAGTAGGGCAGGTAAAGCGCCTTTATTGTTGTTCACTTGCCAAGTCATGTCCAACTTTGCAACCCCATGGACTTCAGCATGCCAGGTTTCTCTGTCCCTTCCCATCTCCTGGAGTTTGCCCAAGTTCATGTCCATTGAATCAGTGATGCCATCCAACCATCTCCTCTGCCACCCTCTTCTCTTTCTGCCTTCAATCTTTCCCAGCATCAGGGTCTTTTCCAGTGAATCAGCTGTTTGCATCTGGTGGCCAAAATACTGGAGCTTCAGCTTCAGCCCTTTCAAAGAGTAAAGCATGTAACTTATTGCTATTACAAAGTAGTGGTCTTTCTAGTGGGTAACTAATCTTAGTAACAGAGGATAGCAGAGTCTTCTTGATTCAAATTTCTAAGAATGTCCAGGGATTAAAAATTCTCCTGAGATTAAAAAAAAAAAAAGGTGTGCATTCTGTGTATTTTTATACAATCTTTAAAATATAATTCAGGTTGTATAGACATTATAGATTGACTTACTGGACTCTATTCCAACTTCTTTGTAGCATGCACTACAAGTTTACCTAATGCTGTGAAGCTTAAGTCTAAATTTCCCTGATTCCCTTGCAGTTAGGATTCTAGAAGTAATCTGGCTTCTAAGAGCAAAGAATCTCACTCAGGACTTGGAAGGAAAAAGGAAGCATGGTGAAGCAGCGGCTGTCTGGCTCTTCTGACAAGCATGTTGTTGAGTAAATTATTTTGTTGTGTTTCTATAGAAATAGTGAAAGTTTGATTTTGTGATTGGCCGTCTAACAGCGACCAAAGGTCTGCAGTGACAGTCTCAGAATTTCACTTGGGACAGTTTCACAAAGGAGTTGGGAGAAGGAAATGGCAACCCACTCCAGTGTTCTTGCCTGGAGAATCCCAGGGACAGAGGAGCCTAGTGGGCTGCCGTCTAGGGGGCACACAGAGTCAGACACGACTGAATCGACTTAGCAGCAGCAGCAGCACAGAGGGATTGGACATTTCTTCTGGCTGCATTGCTTATGGCTTCATACCACCTAAGCATAGCTATGCGAACTACCAGGAAATTCCATAAATTAATTATCCCTAACAAATCCTTCTCTACGTGAAAGCCATGACTAATATCTTAGCAGAGTATCTTTTGACAACAAGGTCTTTAAAAAAAAAGGCTTTCTCAGACATTCAACTTCTTATATTACTCTGAGCCCTCCACATCCACTGGGTACCTTCTTTCCATCATAGTTTGGTTCAGGTTTGGTCTCAATCTATTTTACAATGGATTTTTCCCCTTCCTCTGCTTAGATATGTGAAACTTTAACTTGAAGATCCTTGCCTCTAAAAATTCATCTGCACTGGTTTTGTGTGTGTCCTGCAGACAGACACTTTGCCATTCTGCCATAGACGTTTTTAAATGGGATTTCTTTGTCCTGAACCGTCTCAATCATAATTAGATAGAAGAGTCACTCAAAAATTCGAGAGAGTCGAGCCAAAGAAAGAGATCAATAGGGAGGGAACTATCAGCAATTAGCCACTGCCTGGTGCATTTTTTATTCATCAGAGTGGGCAAGTTAAGATGTCTGCAGGATAACAGGTCCCTGGCAAGAGAAGGACAAAAGAAGGAAGGGAGAGAAGAGACAGGTCTGTACTTTTTCTGAAAGGACTCTGCTTTTGCATTCCATTTTAGAGGTTCATGGCACTTAGCCTCCTGTAGGCCATGCACCATTGGGATGGCCAAAGCAATCTGCCATCATAGAGCAGCTCAGGGACTGTTGTTGTTGTTTAGTCACCAAGTTCTGTCTAGCCCTTTGTGACCCCATGGACTGCAGCCCAGCAGGCTCCTCTGTCCATGGGATTTCCCAGGCAAGAATACTGGAATGGGTTGCCATGCCCTCCTCTGAGGGATCTTCCCAACCCAGGGATCAAACCTGCAGGCCCTCATCTCCTACATTGGCAGGTGGATTCTTTACCACTGAGCCACCAGAATAGTAGGAGCTAGTGTGAGTCCTTCAAAATGCCAATTTAACTGAGACCTTCATGAGGTATGGCCCTCTAAGAATCATGTCAGAAATATCATTCAATGAGGTGCTTTTGCCTGGCACTAGGCAGGGTTCTACAAACACTCCAATCTGACTAAATCTTCAAATGGTCCACAAGGTCAGAATGATAACGTGCATTTCACAGATGAGGGAATTCAGCAGTTCAGTGACTACCCTAAGAGCACAGCCAAAAAGTTGTCTCAATTTCAACCCAAGGTTTTCTGATTTTCAGAGTTCATGTTTTAGACCGCTGTAGCACCTCTCAGCCCTGTACAATTCACTTTCATTAGCGCCAGGAAATAGACTTTGTAGTGAGAAAATACCAGAAAGCCCTTCCCTCTGAACCATAAAACCAGATTTGAAAACTTTTCTTTCACTGTAAAGGGCCATATAGTAAATATTTTAGGCTTCGTGGATCACACAATTTCTGACACAACTACTCAACTCAGTCTTGTAGCACAAACACCCATAAACTACTGGCAAATGAATGGGTGTGGTTGGATCTTTAAATAAAACTTTATTTACAAAAAAAGCAGTTGGAGGACAGGATTTTGCCCTTGAGTCATACATTGCTGGCCTTTGCTTAAAAACCAGGCGAAGTCTTTCAGTGTTACAGGATCTGCTAAGTGAGATGAAGCAGGTGACTTGATACTTCTGAAGCCATATCTAAATCCTTGGCCATCCTTAAAGATGCTTATCACGTCCTGGGTGAGTTGCAAGTGGTCAGAAGCCTTTTGGATGGTGCTGCACCTGAGTCAAGCAATATGACTTTTATCTTTGACCCTTACACTTATTTGTTGACAAAGGATAGATTGAGACCAACACCTTCAGGTTTTAGAGAGTTCACTTAAGTGCTTTGGGGAGCTTAGAGAGGAGCCTTTACGACAGAAATGAAAGGATAGGGTGTATTATATTCAAAGTCCAGTGACATTTACTTTTCTGACAGACCACATGTCCACTCAGCCAACTTGTCTCTTCACTTCTCCTAATGTGAGGTAGAACAAATGCGACCTTTCAGATCAGAGAGAGTGAGAAGAGAATGCCAGTTCCAGCAGTTACCTTTTTTGGTATGACCTTGGGCAAATCATTTTCTTCCTATGAGCCTGAGAATAGACTTCTTTCCTTGGAAATGATGAAGCCAGTGGGTGCCTTGTAAAGTCAATGCGAAAAGTTTAGTTGGTTGACACATTGACGAAGACTGCTGTACCATTAAGTCTGCACAGTGAACACAGGACATTTTCCTATGCTGGGAAAAAGGAGGGACCATGTCTTCAGGGAAGGAGTCCACTGCTTCCTCTCCGTGTACCCCTGAGCTTCCCTTTGGGGCTGTAAGACCAGGAAAGAAATAGGCTGGTGACCAGTCTGATGACTGTGCTGGAGCATGGGTGGAGGGAGACAGTGCCTTTCAGACAAGAAAGATGACCTTCTACTCATCACATTGAGGCTATGTCTCCAATAAGCAATTGCAGAGTCATGTTCCCCAGTCCAGGTACTAGCTGTTGTTGTTCAGTTGCTCAGTTGTGTCAATTCTGCAACCCCATGGACTGAAGCATGCCAGGCTTCCCTGTCCTTCACTATCTACCAGAGCTTGCTCAAACTCATGTTCATCGAGTCAGTGATACCATCCAACCATCTCATCCTCTGTCATCCCCTTCTCCTCCTGCCTTCAGTCTTCTGCAGCATCAGGGTCTTTTCCAATGACTCAGCTCTCCCCATCAGGTGGCCAAAATATTGGAGCTACAGCTTCAACATCAGTCCTTCCAATGAATATTTCCAGCAAATGTTTACAAAGCCTTTGTTTCAAAGATGAGCATCTCTGAGTATGCAAAAAAAAAAACCCTCCAGTCCCTCTTCTAAAGCCTAGCAGACTTTATAAAAGATTGGCTGTCAGATATCACAACAGAACTCCAGCGATCCTTCTTCTAAACAACAATTTGCTCCCCCCTCCCTGCTTATTTCTCCTTTTCACCACCCAGGGATCCAGGCCAGAGTAGGTAGTCAATGCGAATTGATGAGCTGGCAATTAAGCTGAGCCTTCCAACTGAGCTGCACTGCGAGAGCTAGACCCTGCAGCCATCAGCGCAATGGAGACTAAACTGCAAATTTTGATAGCCTTCGTCTTCAGCTGCCGTTTAGCAGATGACTCTCAGCGCTAGAACCCCAAACTGATAAACTGATTGCCCCTAGGTTGTGAAGTCTGCCATTTTTTCCCCTCCTGTGTCAATTTGCTTGCTTTGAGGCAGGTGCTGGTCCACAAGTGGTGCTCTGATTAGGAACTTTCTGTGATGTGATGACATAGTGCCATCCTGTCCCCTTTGGGACTTTCTCTCTACAGAACTAGCAAAACTACAAAATTACCCGCTCAAACACGTACAGCTCTGTGTTAAGAACTGAAAGACAAGTGCTCATTCTGCTCAGAGGGCAAAAAAAAAAAATGATTCTGTTATATATAAACTCATCAGGCCTGTATCTAAGGGCTGTCCAATATAAAAAAAATCATTGAATCCAGGGTTGGGGGAAAGTGCACTGATGTGAAGGTAATCAACATGAGAACCCCACTTGTATTTCTCCATTGAGGCAAAATCCACAAAAATTTAAATTCTCCATTTTAACCATTGTAAAGTATACAACACCAGAAACTAACACAACACTGTAAATCAACTATGCTTCAAAAAGATTAAAATTACCATACAATTCCATGGCTTTTTAGGACATTCACAATGCTATACAAGCATTGCTGCTACTGCTGCTAAGTCGCTTCAGTCGTGTCTGACTCTGCACAACCCCATAGATGGCAGCCCACCAGGCTCCACCATCCCTGGGATTCTCCAGGCAAGAACACTGGAGTGGGTTGCCATTTCCTTCTCCAAGCATTATCATCATCTAATTCCAGAATATCACCCTAAAAAGAAGCCTCGTACCCATCAAGCAGTCACTCCCTATTCCCTTTTTCCCCAGCAATCAACAATCTAATTATTATCTCTACAGATTTGCCGATTCTGAGCATTTCCTGAAAATGGAATCATATGATATGTGGGTTTTTGTGACTGACTGCTTGGAGCCTGGTAGGCTGCAGTCCATGGGGTCGCTAAGAGTCAGGCACGACTGAGCGATTTCACTTTCGCTTTTCACTTTCATGCATTGGAGAAGGAAATGGCAACCCACTCCAGTGTTCTTGCCTGGAGAATCCCAGGGACGGGGGAACCTGGTGGGCTGCTGTCTATGGGGTCACACAGAGTCGGACACGACTGAAGTGACTTAGCAGCAGCAGCAGCTTTCGTTTGACATAAATGTTTCAAGATTTGCCCATGATGTAACATGTATCAGTCCTTATTCCTCTTCATGTGCATGCACGCTCAGTCCCTCAGTCATGTCTGACTCTTTGCAGCCCTATGGACTGTAGCCCACCAGGCTCCTCTGTCCAAGGGATTTCCCAGGCAAGAATACTGGAGTGGTTTGCCATTTCCTTCTCTAGATCTTCCCAACCCAGTGATCAAATCCCTATTTCCTGCATTGTCAGGAGGATTCTTTGCCACTGAGCCGTCTGGTAAGACTATTTCTCTTTTTGACTGAATAATACCCCATTGTATGGACATACTATGTGTTTTCTATCGTATGGACACATTGTGTGTTGATTTTCTGTGATTAGTTAATAGACAATTAGGATGATGTCACTGTTTTGCTACTGCAAATAGTATTGATATGAGCATCCATGTGCATGTTTTTGTTTGGACACATGTTTTTAATTCTTTAGGCATATGTCTGCTGTAATGTCTATGCCATATGGTGATACTATGTTAACTGTTTGAAGAACCAGCAAACTTCCTTCTATCTATATATATATATTAGAGATGAGTATATAAATTAGAAAGAGAAAAGTATATTCATGTCTTTTATCATTTTTTAAAAATTGGGTTGTATGTCTTTTTGTTGCTGAGTTGTTACATATTCTGGTTCAGTTCAGTTCAGTCGCTCAGTCGTGTCCGACTCTTTGCGACCCCATGAATCGCAGCACGCCAGGCCTCCCTGTCCATCACCAACTCCCGGAGTTCACTCAGACTCACGTCCATTGAGTCAGTGATGTCATCCAGCCATCTCATCCTCTGTTGTCCCCTTCTCCTCCTGCCCCCAGTTCCTCCCAGCATCAGAGTCTGTTCCAATGAGTCAACTCTTCGCATGAGGTGGCCAAAGTACTGGAGTTTCAGCTTTAGAATCATTCCTTCCAAAGAAATCCCAGGGCTGATCTTCAGAATGGACTGGTTGGATCTCCTTGCAGTCCAAGGCACTCTCAAGAGTCTTCTCCAACACCATAGTTCAAAAGCATCGATTCTTTGGCGCTCAGCCTTCTTCACAGACCAACTCTCACATTACTAGACCATTATCAGATATATGATAGGAAAATATTTTCTCCCATTTCTTTCTTGATGGTATCTTTTGAAACACAAAATATTTTAATTTTTATGAAGTCTAATTTATCTTTTTTTTTTTCTTTTGTCACTTGGGATTTTGGTGCCATGCTAAAGAAACTATATTCAAACTAAGATTTTGAAGATTGACACCTATGTATTTGTCTAAGATTTTTATAATTTTAACTCCTACATTTAGATATAATGTCATTTTGTATTAATTTTTGTATATGATGTGAGGAGAGGACCAAACTTCATTCTTTTTCATGTGAATATAAACCTATGTGTAGATACATATATAGGTATAGACACATATCCATATATATGTCATATATAGAGAGATTTATCATAAGTATATATCATATATATGGATATATATCCATATATCTAACTGAATCACTTCATTGTGCACCAGATACTAACATGACGTTGTAAATCAACTATACTTCAATTTAAAAAAGAAAAAAGAACACATTAGCATTTACTGAGCACCAGCTATGGGCGAGGTGTTTAACATGAATTACTTATTTCAACTTTTGAAATAACATTATGAATTAAAAGCATCCTTAAATGTGGAAAATCAGGAAGTTTACCCCAAATCATACAAATAATCAATAGAGAACTGAGATTCATATTCTAACCTACTCAGAAATCTTAGCTTCAGCCTCAGTAGTTCACTAACCAGGTAATCCAGTCACAAGGCAGCTGATTGGAGGGGTTCATCCTTAGCAGATGTTCATGTCAGGTTCATGTATTTTCCAGACTAGGGTGGTGATCTAAATCTAAGGGCTGGGTCTTTGCATATTTCCAAATTTTCCTTATATTCCGTGACTACCTCTCTCTTGATGATTACTGACGATTTGAAAATTCTGATAGAGACTTCATCAGAAGACATCAAGATATTTTTTCCTCTTGTTACCTTGTAACATGGATTGTTTAATTATTTTGTCTACAGATTTTGAATTTTACTTATTTTTTTCACTATATTTTTAAGCATTTGGGACTTATTACAGTTCTTTCATGAAATTGCTTCCTGTGGGTTACAGAAATCATAGTATGTTGTAGGAGCTGTAAGCACATGGAATAGATACACGTTTTCTGAATACTCACTGGATTAAATTGGAAGCATGTTGGACCTTTATAGCAGGAGAGACTTTAAGCTGTTTAAGATTAAGAGGAAGAAATCATGAAAGTGAATTGATAAATCCCTAGGTTCTGTCATCTATTTCTTGCTGCCCTCTACCCATTGGCATTCCAATGAAAATCATTTATTAAAGCTATACAATAAAAATAACAGGATCAAAAAAAATGAGGCCAAGTAGTCATCTTTTATGACTCAATAGTCTAGAAAAAAAGCAAGTTTGCCCTAGGGCACTAGCTTGCAGACTCTTCACTTGTCCACCAAGTGCTGAGAAAAATTGAAAGAGCACAGGCTGAAGAAATGTAGAGATTAACAAACATTTGCACAAAATACAACACTCTCTCAATCTCTCTCTCTGGGGGAGTGGCTCCTTTTCTACTCAGCTGGTGAAATTCCTACACCATGTGATCTCCTTTCCTAGGCTGACAATGTTACCCAGGTGCCTCAGTGGGATAACATCTATAGCATCTTTCTTCTAGAGAAACAGTGTCACTTGCCCCCCACTGAAGCTTCTTTGAGCCTTGTGATTAGAAAATAATTGCCAAGTACAAAATGAAGGCTCTTTGCTTTCTCCAGAATGTTTTGCATTCCCCAGGAATGCTTATTCTTAATAACAATGCATCAGTATGTACTGAAAATAATAACAACAAAAACATCCTTATTTTTAACTCATGTCTAACTTTAAGAAATCAGATATAAGATGAAGTGAAAATAGTGAAAATCAGGAATGGTTCTGATTAAAACGTGTGGTATCTCCAAGTCTCCCGGTGACTATTTTTATAACCAGAGACTATTTAAGTGATTGGAATCATTTATGCAGAACTAAGGGCCATAGAGATTGATTTGAGAAGACTTTGCAGAGCTATCTCCAGGGAAGGATGAGCTCTCTGATGTGCCCTTTTCTCAAACAGCATTCACTTGGTCAAGTGAATATCTCTGTTCTTTAAAAACAAAAAGGAGGGTGTCGTTAAGTTTTATGAAAGCTACTAAACCTTGCATGTGTTTTAAAAGTATGCCCTTCAGTGAGTGATGCTGAGAGCTACTGAGATGGGCACTGTGGAAATTTAGATGGTAGGGGCTACATTAGTTTTGTATAGACCTGGATCATTGGCCAGGGGATCTGATTTAAAGGCTGATTGCTTGGACTCCACTAGCTTTCTGAGAGGATGGAGTCAGGTCTATTTGTATTCAGATGTCGGTCCCAAACAATGGGATCATGTATATACCCTCACGACATATTTGGCTACGAAACTTTCAGCAACCCAGTAGCAATGAGCAAGTTCAAAGTAGAAGCTTTGGTGATGGGAATTTGACTGAAACTTGCCTTAGATGACCCCAACCTCATCCTCTCACTTCTAGTTAAAAATCACAATCTGGAACTTCCTTGGTGGTACAGTGGGTAAAAATCCACTTGCCAATGCAGGGGACACAGATTCCATCCCTGGCCCAGGAAGATTCCACAGGCTGTGCGGCAACTAAGCCCATGCACCACAACTACGGAACAAGCATGCTGCAAATACTGAAGTGCATGTGCCCAGAGCCTGTGCTCCACAGCAAGAGAAGCCACGGCACTGATAAGCCTATGCAATGCAGAGAAGAGTAGCCCCCACTCGCCCCAACTAGAGAAAGCCCGCATATAGCGACAAAAAAAAAAACAACAAAAAAACAGTGCAACAAAAAATAAACTTAATGAATTAACTAAAAATGCTTTTTAAAAACATCATAGTCAGAGTTCTATTATATTCACATCTCTGGGAAAAAATATCCCTTTACTGGATCATCTCCAGGTTTTTGCCTAAAGATGGAGCCTATAGTAGTTCTGGGATGCTAGGTTAGGAGACACAGGTGTGTCAGCATTTGGGCTGATCCTGGATCTAGAAGAGCCGCATGCAGTGGCCCATTGGACCTTGTGCCTGACGCTCTGATTGCACAGGTTAATGGATTTAGATGCTGAAACTCAGACTTGCACAGCACATTAACTCTCCTAATCCCTGATCATGTTATGTCACATGGCCAGAATGTCCTTTAGCTTATTCTCCATCCTTCCAGACTTTGCCTTATGTGACCTCTTCTGCAAAACTTGACATCAACCCCAAAGTTCCCTGCCTGTCAGCAGATTCCACTATTCCTTCTTCTGTGATTTCTGTTTATTTGTGAACCCCAAGCTCATTCTTGCCTTCCAGACTTTCACTTTCTCTATTCTTGCTCCTCCCATATTTCATATGGCTAACTCCTGCTCATCTCTTTATGATCTAAAGCATGTACCCATGAGATAAAAAACTCTTTCTCCTTGGAAGTAAAGCTATGACCAATCCAGACAGCATATTAAAAAGCAAAGACATCACTTTGCCGACAAAGATCTGTCTAGTCAAAGCTATGGTTTTTCCAGTAGTCACATATGGATTTGAGAGTTGGACCATAAAGAAGAGTGAGCACAGAAGAATTGATGCTTTCGAACTGCAGTTCTGGGAGAAGACTCTTGAGAGTCCCTTGGACTGCAAAGAGATCAAACCAGTCAATCCTAAAGGAAATCAACCCTGAATAATATTCATTGGGAGGACTGATGCTGAAGCTGAAGCTCCAACACTTTGGCCACATGATACAAAGAGCCAACTTATTGGAAAATACTCTGATGCTGGGAAAGACTGAAGGCAAAAAGAGAAGAGGGTAGCAGAGGATGGGATGATAGGATGACATCCCCAATTCAATGGACATGAATTCGAGCAAATTCCAGGAGAGAGTGATGGACAGGGAAGCCTGGTGTGCTGCAGTCCATTGGGTCACAAAGAATTGGACACAACTTAGCGTCTGAACAACAACAATACTCTTGATTATCACATACCTCTCAACTCACGTTTGCTCCTCAGAAAGGCCTTTTCTGGCCAGACCAGATACAGTAGACCCATGCTTCAAAACTTTTCACGTTATCAAATTTGTCTGACATGATATGCATCATTGCCTGAATTTCTTGCTTATGAACATATTTAATGATGACTTATCTATGGGGTTGATTTGTTCATTTATATGTTGATTGCTAATTGATCATCTCACATCTTTAACAAATATATGTTTTATCAGTTCTTGTCTCCCTTGTTTCACAGCTGCATCCCTAGTCCCCAGAGTAGGTGCTCCATAAATATTCCACCAGTGAGTGAAGAAATCATTGGCTCCTGTCCTTATCTCTGTGAGGCTCTTGTCACATTGTTATTTAAAGGCTACCTTAGAGGTGGGTCTCTCTGACAACATGGAGTGCTCCTAAAGAGCAAGTTCTCTCTCCTCTTCACACATTGTATTAATACATATGATAATGGTGTGCAGCGTAGCACATGTTATGAGTTCATTAAGTGCTTGTTGGATAAGGAACAACTGAGAGTGGCCTGAAAACATATTCATTACCATATGTAAAATAGAGAGCCAGTAGGAATTTGCTGTATGATGCAGGGAGCTCAAATTAGGTGCTCTGTGACAACCTAGAGGGCTGGAGTGGGGTGGGAGGTAGGAGGAAGGTGCAAGAGGGAGGAGTCATATGTATGCCTATGGCTAATTCATCTCGATATGGGCAGAAACCAATACAATATTGCAAAGCAATTATCTTTGAATTAAAAGTAAATTATTTTTTTAAAACTCCCACAAAAAATAACAACTGAGCTCTTTATTCTTCCCTCAATTCATACTTGGTTCTCTGATGATAAAGCTACTTGAGACCACAGAAAGAGAAAAAAAAAAATCCAGGTTCTCTCAAAATTTCAGCCTCATGTGAGGGTCAGGTAGAGCCACTGGCTCAGACTCCATAACTTCTGAATCCTGAGCCCTTCCTCCTGGCTTCAGTAACTTATTTCCACAATGACTACTTTCCAAAGATATGACGTATGCTCCCCTCTCCCTCTACTTGACCTTTTACATTCAAAAAGGTAACCCCACTCAAAATATATCCCACAATTCAAGGGGATTTTCAACACAGTTATATATCAAGAAATTAGTGTCTAAATTATGTAAACACTCCTTGAAAACAACATTTTAAAAAAGAAACTAAGTATAAAATATAGATAAGAAGTTCTTGGAGGAGAAAACCTGAGTGGTCCAATTTCAATAGGAATTAAGAAAATGCAAACTAAAACCATCGTAAGATAACATCAATCAAATATTCAATGGGCAAAAATGAAAAAGACAGGCAATATCAAGTATCAACAAAGAGGAGGCACATTGGGAACTCTCCTACTGGCGTAGCCAGCAAGTCCTCATAATCACTATGACCCTTAAAATTTGCAGACTTCTGTATGCTGTCCTAGAGCTTTCATGTGTGGGTTTTTTTTTTTTTTTTTTTTGAAAGAACAGCATTTTAGGTAGCAATTATCGAGCACTTGAGTACTGCTTTTTTCATGTATGTATTGATTCATTTAACGAATATTTTGTAATGAATTAATGTATACATAAAAAAGCAATATTTTGTAATAACTGTAAATGGAAAGTAACCTTTTAAAACTATATGTGTATGTGTGTGTGTATATATATATATACACACACACATATATATACACATATATATATATGTATATATCCAAGTGGCCCTAGTGGTAAATAGCCTTCCTACCAATGCATGCAGATCTAAGAGACTCAGGTTCAATCCTTGGGTCAGGAAGATCTCCTGGAGGAGTGCGTGGCAACCCACTCCAGTATTCTCGCCTGGAGAATCCCATGGACAGAGGAGCCTGGCAGGCTACAGTACATAGGGCTGCACAGAGTTGTACACAACAGAAATGACTTAGCATGCATGTACATACATATTTTTTTTTTAATTAAAAAAGAAACTTACTGGCATTATAAGCAAAACAAGACATAATAGTGTCATGGCTCTGTTCATAGCCAACCTGAGTTCCAGTCTCAACTCTCCTAGCTATTACTACTTGATATATGCATTTTGCAAAGGTTACCAAACCTCTTTATGCATCACGTCTCTCCTCTGTAAAGTGAAGGTAATGGTAATATCCATCTAACTCACAGGTTTACGGTAAAATTTAAATGAATTAATCTCCTGGAGTTTTTGAATCAGCAAGATTCCTAGGGGATTCTGCTGGGCAGCCTGCCAGACACTGACCTGGATGATACCTCTTCCTAATCCATTCCCTCTCTCACCCAACTGCCCAGTTCCCTTGCTGAGAGCATCCTGTGTGTGCTTCTCTCCAACTGGGCCCTGGCTGTCCTCCTCTGTGGGCCTCAGGAAGGCAAAAGGGCTGCTAGTGCCCCTTATTCATCTACGCTCTTCCTAAGAATAAGGTGAAAAGCCTTATTCTTCCACCCAGAATAACACCAATTCCTCTCTACTGTGGGATTCTACCTGAAAAACCACACCAAATCCCTTAATGTAAGACAATGACATATTACTATTACTTGTGAGACTGGGAGTTAAAAAGGTACTTGGGAAACTAAGAAAAATTCATATGTATTAGATGACATTGACTAAAACATTGAGTATGCATTAGTCAATGGAAACATCCTCGGTTAAACCTCTTCTTTTTTATTTTTCTAATAAGTGGTTTCTAGTGAGTCTCTCTTTTAATTTTATTTGTTTACTTGTGATTCACCCAGGGGGCATGTGGGATATTAGTTCCATGACTAGGGATCCAGCTCATGTCCCATGCAGTGGAAGGGTAGAGTCATACCACTGGACCACCAGGGAAGTTTAGGCTACCCCTTTTCTAAAATTTATATATTTATTTTAATTGGAGGCTAATCTAAACAAAATCTCTAAGGGTAGAACCTGGGCTCCTGCATTTGCAACAAACTTCCCAGGGATTTTTATTCACAGTAAGATTTGAAAACCACTGGGGCAGTGAATATACTCTGACAGGCTGAAATAAATGTTAGCTATTATTTCTGGAATTTGCATAACCACATCTCCTATTTGCAGTCAACCCATTCACAAAGCGAATTAACTTTCTGGCTATATTTTTTCCTGAATTCCATCAGTGGGTTGCTTCTGTGGGAAATAGTACTCTCTGTTCCACCATTATTAATATCATTATTAATATTTAACATGGCATGTAGGAGCTTATAATGTGCCTTCTCCATCCCAAACATTTTAAATAAGTTATCTCACTAAAAATTAGCAACATCCCTTTATGGAAAGTAGTAGCGTTATTCACTGGAGAAGGCAATGGCACCCCACTCCAGTACTCTTGCCTGGAAAATCCCATGGGCGGAGGAGCCTGGTGGGCTGCTGTCTCTGGGGTCACACAGAATCGGACACGATGGAAGCAACTTAGCAGCAGTAGCAGCAGCAATGTTATTCACAAGTTACAGATGGAGAACCAAGGTTAAGAGGTAGGTAAAAGGCTCACAGCAAGTAAAAGCTGAGTTAGAGGTTTAAACACATGCCTCTCACTGCAAAATCTATATTCTCATCTCTAGCCCAACACTGTCCTTGCCCCAAACCAGAAGTCTATTTTTCTTAGTGAATGTGTCAGAACCCCATAGAACATCACAGTGGCTCTTCTCATATAATTTTTTCAGCCTTAAGAAAAAGCCTTAATGAGGTGTAATGAACAAATAAAAATTGTATATATTGAAGGTATACAAGGTGATTTTTTTCAGTTTTTCAAAATTTATTTTTAATTGAAGGATAGTTGGGGCATCTGAGATGGACATTTACACACTGCTATATTTAACATGTAACCAACAAGGACCTACTGTATAACACATGGAACTCTGCTCAATGTTGTGTGGCAGCCTGGATGAGAGGAGAGTTCGGGGGAGAATGGATATTGTATACATATGGCTGAGTCTTTTTGCTGTCCACCTGAAACTATCACAACATTGTTAATCGGCTATAAGCCAATATAACATAAAATGCTCAAAAACATAAACAAATATTTTTTTTCAAAAGCTTAAAAGTCCCAGAGATGCTAAGAAAGCTGTTGGCAGGGAGTCTTGAACCTTGGAGACAGGACTGGGCTTCCATGGGTGAAGACTCCATTACTCACAAGAATGACACACTCTGTTCACACGCTGCAAAGGAAAGAGAGACTATTCTAACTCCAAAAGGGAAAGAGAAGGTAAAAATAAATAGAGACCCTTTGTTTCAAATAATGGAATTTATGTCCAGAGAACTCCAGACATTAGAAAATCCCATAGTAGCCAACTGACATGAACACAAAGCAGGGGCACACCTTTGAAGATGATGAGAAAGAAAACAGAATGGAGGACCAGAACTTCGTGGACAGAGTCGTGGTATGAGAGTGTACATCCAACCAAATGGATTAAGGAGGGAAGGGAGCAATGAGGACGTGGTTGGCGGACAGTGCTATTACAAATAAAATGATTTCATTCAGTGGAAGAACTTCCTTAAAACAACTGGAAAGCATATGCAATTTGGAAGGAATGAAGCAATTTCATGGATGTACATTCCCCAGAGATTCAGCTGTTTTTCTCAGCCTTTTAACTAATTATGCCTGCCATTGGAGAGACAAAGAATCACTTACATGAAACAAACAAGCAAAAAGTGGCCAAAGAGCTGGTTACTGAAAGTTGAAACCAATTTCACTTCAATGAAAAGCAGACATGGAAAGCAGTTCGCTGTGGGGCTTTTTGCAAATTTAGCCAAGATATCCCCACTGTCTTTAATTCTTAAAACATTTCATGGATGATCTTCATGAGAATGAAATGCCTGCTTTTCTGTTGTGAGACAGAGTTTCAGGGGATTTCAACATGTACAGAAACACATTCTAGGAATCCAAGTTGGCTCTTCTTCTTTCCGTACTGTCCGTCTCCCTGTTGATCAATCTTGAATTCCCTTGATACACTCAGACTATAAGGTCAACTTGAAGAAGAGATTCATGTAAGTGTTGATGTATGATACAAGATTAGCTTCACTCACAAATCACTTTTTACCTACCAGTCTTATCCTATCCTTCAAAAATCCACACCAAAGTAGGAAATGGTTCTTTCAGGATCTTGTTTCTAACTCCACAAACAAGATCAGTATGGACTGGGCAGTATTTCTTTTTTTTAACTTTTTATTTTATTTTGGAGTACAGCAGATCAACAATAATGTGATAGTTTCAGGAGGACAGCAAAGGGATTCAGCCATACATATAAATGTATCCATTTTCCCCCAAACTCCTCTCCCATCCAGGCTGCCGCGTAACGTTGAACAGAGTTCCCTGTGCTACACAGCAGGTCCTTGCTGACTATCCATTTTCAGTAGAGCAGTGTGTACACATCCATCTCAAATTATTTAACTGTCCTTTCCCTCATCCTTCTCCACCTTTGGTCTCTAGACTGTGAGTCTGTTTCCGTTTTGTAAATGAATTTGTTTTTAGATTCTGCATATAAAGAATGACATTGGATATTTCTTCTTCTCTTTTGGTCTTATACTTCACTCACTATGACACTTTCTAGGTCCATCCATGTTGCTGCAAATGGCATTACTTTCTGCCCTTTAATGGCTGAGTGATATTCC
The DNA here is from genome assembly GCA_006410635.1 of Cephalophus harveyi. Taxonomy (NCBI): domain Eukaryota; kingdom Metazoa; phylum Chordata; class Mammalia; order Artiodactyla; family Bovidae; genus Cephalophus; species Cephalophus harveyi. The sequence continues at coordinate 42,357 of SJYT01025137.1, read as the reverse complement.
AGTGTCTATATGTATTTCAAACATTTTTAAAAAGAAAGCAATAAAATCCTACTGCCTCTACTATGAAGGTTAACCTGAATTGTTTTGTCTGCCTTTGCAGGAAAAAGATAAATATTTTGGAGTGAGAGATCATATCTACCAGTTAGCACTGGTAGGTATGTTAGCATACCTACCAGTTAGCAGATCATATCATACCAGTTAGCATTCTAATAATGAGTCAGATGTTACGTCCAAAAGATATATAAGTGCTCTGTCAGATAATCCACAAGTTATTTAAAAAAATGATAATCATTTTGAAATGAGTCAAGGCCCTTTGATAGATATCAGTCACTTCAGCTCAGTCATGTTAAATTCTTTGTGACCCCATGGACTGCGGTATGCCAGGCTTCCCTGTCCATCACCAACTCCTGGTGCCTACTCAAACTCATATCCATTGAGTCGGTGATGCCATCCAACCATCTCATCCTCTGTCTTCCCCTTCTCCTCCTACCCTCAGTCTTTGCCAGCATCAGGGTTTTTTCAAATGAGTCAGCTCTTCATATCAGGTGGCCTAAGTATTTGGCCACTTCATGCAAAGAGTTGACTTATTGGAAAAGACTCTGATGCTGGGAGGGATTGGGGGCAGGAGGAGAAGGGGACGACAGAGGATGAGATGGCTGAATGGCATCACCGACTCGATGGACATGAGTTTGAGTGAACTCTGGGATTTGGTGATGGACAGGGAGGCCTGGTGTGCTGCAATTCATGGGGTCACAAAGAGTCGGTCACGACTGAGTGACTGAACTGAACTGAACTGACTGAAGTATTGGAGCTTCAGCTTCAGCATCAGTCCTTCCAATGAATAATCAGGACTGATTTCTTTTAGGATGGACTGGTTGAATCTCCTTGCAGTCCAAGAGACTCTCAAGAGTCTTCTCCAACACCACAGGTCAAAAGCATTAATCCTACAGTGCACAGCTTTCTTTATAGTCCAACTCTCACATCCATACATGACTACTGGAAAAACCATAGCTTTGACTAGATTGACCTTTGTTGGCAAAGGTAATATCTCTGCTCTTTTAATGTGCTGTCTAGGTTGGTCATAACTTTTCTTCCAAGAAAGTAAGCATCTTTTAAATTCATGGCTGCAGTCACCATCTGCAGTAATTTTGGAGCCCAAGAAAATAGTCTGTCAATGTTTCCATTGTTTCCCCATCTATTTTTCTTGAAATGATGGGACCAGATTTCATGATCTTAGTATTCTGAATGTTGAGTTTTAAGCCAACTTTTTCATTCTCCTCTTTCACTTTCATCAAGAGGCTCTTTAGTTCTTCACTTTCTGCCATAAGGGTGGTGTCATCTGCATATCTGAGGTTATTGCTATTTCTCCTGGCAATCTTGATTCCAGCATTTCACATGATGTACTCTGCATATAAGTTAAATAAGCAGGGTGACAATACACAGCCTTAACATACTCCTTTCTTGATTTGGAACCAGTCTATTGTTCCATGTCCAGTTCTAACTGTTGCTTCTTGACCTGCATACAGATTTCTCAGGAGGCAGGTAAGGTAGTTTGGTATTCCCAACTCTTAATGAATTTTTCACAGTTTGTCAAAGGCTTTGGCATGGTCAATAAAGCAAAAGTAGATGTTTTTATGGAACTCTCTTACTTTTTTGATGATCCAACAGATGTTGGCAACTTGATCTCTGGTTCCTCTGTCTTTTCTAAATCCAGCTTGAACATCTGGAAATTCACGATTCACATATTGCTAAAGCCTGGCTTGGAGAATTTTGAGCATTACTTCACTACCGTGTGAGATGAGTGCAATTGTGCAGTAGTTTCAGCATTCTTTGGCATTGCCTTTCTTTGAGACTGGAATGAAAACTGACCTTTTCCAGTCCTGTGGCCACTGCTGAGCTTTCCAAATTTGCTGTCATATTGAGTGCATCACTTTCACAGCATCATCTTTCAGGATTTGAAATAGCTCAACTGAAATTTCATCACCTGCACTAGCTTTGTTTGTAGTGATGCTTCCTAAGGCCCACTTGACTTCGCATTCCAGGATGTCTGGCTCTGGGTGAGTGATCACACCATCATGATTATCTGTTCATGAAGATCTTTTTTTGTATAGATGTAATCCCAGATTATGTCAGGACTGGTATTTGAATCAATGAGGTGGTGAGATGGTGACTTCACAGTCAGAATTTTTGCATATTATGAAGGTCTGTAATGTGGTCTCAGAGCCTGAAGAACCATGAGGTGTGATGGAGACAGATCCTGAAGAGCCAGGAGAAACTCTTTAGTGGAAGTGAAAAAGCACAATTCTATTAATTAATGCAACATGAAAGTGAAAGTCGCTCAGTCGTGTATGACTCTTTCCGACCCCATGGACTATCAAGTCCATGGAATTCTCCAGGCCAGAATATTGGAGCAGCCCTTCCCTTTTCTAGGGGATCTTCCTGACCCAGGAATCCAAATGGGGTCTTCTGCATTGCAGGCTAATTCTTTACTAACTAGCTATCAGGGAAGCCCAAATTAATGCAAGCATCCCAATTAAAAACATTTTTTGTTCTTTAGGGCAGAAACTCTTCATGTTTGCTCCTCCAACAGATGATCAGGGTGTCACCATATCTAGGTTTAACAAGCCACATGAGGCTGGATGCATAAAGCGTGTGTCACCTTCCCATCTCAGAAATCTTAAGACCCCTACTAAGACTTCTACTGCCTTTGGAAATGTATCTGTGTAGAAACATCCTTGGTAATTTTAGTGACTTGATTTTGTTCTTATGATAAAATAACTAAAAGTCTGTTAGTTATCATAGGTTTAACGTCCAGTCCTGGAAAGATATATAAAGATTGATAAAAAAAAGATACATAAAAAGAGAGAGAATGAGGGAAGATGATGATTTTTGTGTTTTGATAATCTTGCTAAGAGTCAGAGGAATACTCATAATGATTATTACCATTTTTGAGCACATAACATAGGCCATGTGCTCTGAATACACTGCCTCATTATTGCTGCTAAATTCTCATATCAACTCCCACAAAGGAGGTATTATATTGAAATATTAAGGGAAACCAATAAAAGAATAAAAGTGTAATGTGCATCTTCCAAAACAGTAAAGAGGAAGCTGGGAATAAATAAAATTGATCAATCCTATGGAAGACAGAAAATATAGAGATAAAAGTAAAGACAAACATGGTACATAGAAAATTCAAAATAGATAAGAGGAAATAAATTAATACATATCATTAATTTATCATTAGTTCAAGAGAAGTAAACTTGTCAGTAAATACAGAAATGGTCAGCTTGGAGAAAATCAGCTTTATGCTATTTAAAACAGATATGAAACATAATTCAGCATTAACAAAGAAGTATATTTTAAAAGATACTATTTATTGTAAAATGTACAATACTTAAGAAAAATTAAATTATGAAAATTATATAATACTTCTAAAACAAGACATTTCAAAAAAGTATTTAGGGAGCTTAAGAAGAATCAATTAACTGGAAAGACGGTCCAGAGAATGGAAAATTTCATGTTGTTAGGTTGCAAACATACTCTGTGTGGAAGTATGTAAGCTGATTCTAAAACTTTACAGTAAAACACAAATGTCTAAGAACAGGCAAGATAATCTTGAAGAAGAAAAACAAAATAGAAGAACATACTTAAAAGAAAGCAAGATCTATCATAAGGCTGTAATAATTAAGAGAGTGTGATTCTGGTCTAATGACAGACCCGCATATCCGCAGAACACACTGTAGTCTGGAGATGGCTTATATACAGTCTCCTGACTCATGGCAGAGGTGGCTGCAGTGTAGGGAGAACAAAGTGGTCTTTTTGATAAATACACGGTGTCAACTGGATATCAACATCATGGCAAGCGAATGTACCCTGATCACTGTATCATGCTATCTACAAAAATTAACTAAATGTGGAACATAGACCTATACATGCAAGTTAATATAATACAACTTTAAGAAGAACACAGAAAAGAATGTTTTATGACCTGGAGGAAAGCAAAGAATTCTTGAATAGAACACAAACAAGAATATCTATAAAGGGAAAACTAACTCGTATTACACTAGATTAAGAATACCTATAGTCCAAAAATACCCTGGTAAAGAAGTAAAAGGTGTGTTGTGTTTTTGTGTCCAAATTAATCAGAAAAAAATATAACCAACTCAACAGGACAATGAGCAAAAATTGGAATAGCCTCCTCACAAATGAGCATACTCAAATGGTTCATAAAATACAAAAATTAAAGGCTCCATTTCATTAGCCATCTGAAAAAAAGTAAATTAAATCACAAGTAGACATCACTATTTTCCATTAGAGTGAATCGATGATAAGGAAAGGCAATTCCCATAAGTGGCAATATGGAGCTTCAGAATTTTTCATAAATGTTGAAAAAAATCTGTCAGTACTTACTACGAGCTGAATATATGTGTACCAATGACTCATAAGAGAAACATCCTTGCAGCTTACTTAGTTTATATATTTTATATAGTAGTTTATATTTTAATCTGGGTGATACAGGATACAAGAAGAGAAAATAGTCCAAGGGTTATAAAACAAAGAAACAAAGCCTTTGTGTATATGAGAGCTTGGCACGTGACAGAGACAACATTACAAAGACTTTGATGATGGTCCTGAGGCTGTTAATTGGCTGCCTATATATGAAAAGACGAATTAGAACTCTCTCTGTATGTATAACTGAAGTTCAGGGGGAATAAAAGATATGTGAGAAGCAATCGTATAAAACTTTTAGAAGAAAATTTGGAAAAAAGAACTTCATCATGAGGTTAGGCAACAAATCCTAAACAGTACAAAATACACATCAATCCTAAAGAGAAAAAAATCATGTAATTATTTCAAAACATATTAAATAAAACACAGAAATGAAAAACACAGAGAAATTTCCATAAAAGAAATTTAAAAAGCAGGAAAATGAAAAGACAAAGTTACAGACTGGGTGAAAATTTTAATCCCTGGACCAAACAAAAAACCAAGTATTTGGTATATAGAATAAATTTCTCCAAATCCATAACAAAAAGAATATAACAGAAATAGAAACAACAAATGGAAAAATGGACAACATATATTAATAAGTTATTCATAGCAGAAGAAACTTAAGTGGCTAATAAATTGTGAGAGAAAAAGTTCAACCTCACTAATACTTAGGAAAATGGATATTAAAACAATAGTGAGATATCCTTTCACATCCAGATTGTCCAAAAGCAACTACATGGATCACCAAGTATTGATGAGGATGTAGACCAACAATTCTGATTCACAATAGCTAACACAGAGAAACTTTCATGCAAGTGAAAGAACAAAGTTACTGTGTCCCAGTAAAAGAAATATATCTATAAATTTTGAGTATCAATGCAATGGGATATATATTATCCCAACCCAGGGATCAAACCTGGGTCTCCCAAATTGCAAGTGGATTTTTCCCTGACTGAGACAGGGTAGTCCATACTGTTCTTAGAATAAATGAATGAGACCCACTTTCATCACAGACAAATCTCAAGAGCAGTATTTTGATTGAAGAAGACAAGAGAGAGAATGATCAAATATGATACAACCTGTGCAAGATTTTAAAATATACCATGTGTTGTTTGTGGGTACATACATAGTGTTTGCATAACTGAATTACTTCGGCTGTACAGCTGAAACTTACACAATATTGTAAATCATGTATACTTCAATTACATAAATAAAAATTTTTTAAACAGAAAAATAATAAATAAATAAATGCAGAAATATGTAGAATGACCTTCACCAACTTGCAGTGATGGTTTCCTCTGAGATGTTCAGGATATTGAAGAGAGATAAAGCATGATTTAATTACATCTTCTAAAGGAAATCAGTCCTGGGTGTTCATTGGAAGGATTGATGCTAAAGCTGAAACTCTAATACTTTGGCTACCTCATGCGAAGAGTTGACTCACTGGAAAAGACTCTGATGCTGGGAGGGATTGGGGACAGGAGGAAAAGGGGACGACAGAGGATGAGATGGCTGGACGGCATCACGGACTAGATGGACGTGAGTCTGACTGAACTCCGGGAGTTGGTGATGGACAGGGAGGCTTGGCGTGCTGCGATTCATGGGGTCGCAAAGAGTCAGACACGACTGAGTGACCGAACTAACTAACTATCTGCCTAAGAAAGCTACCTAAAGCATATCTGATACAAAGTTCACTTTCTAAAATGTTAGTGCTAGCTACATAGGTGTCTGTTACATTATTTTCTGTACATTTTTAAGTGTTTGAAATATTCATAATTAAATATTTAGTTTAAAATACAGCTCTACCTTGGGGGGAAAAAATCTCCTGCCATGAGTTAAAAATAGAAGAAAAACCTGCCACTGCAAGAGCCCTGGCCCATGAAGGAACCTAAGTATGAAATTTTAAACAGATTTTTGCATCTCAACCTGTACTAATCCCTTTTCATGTTAGCTGCCCACAAATTGGCTATGCCAAGTGATCTATCTTCTGCTGAGAGTATGACATATTGACAGCTCTCTCCGAACTGATTTGCAAAATTTGAATAGGTTCCTTTTTCTCCATGGAACAGGCTGAGCTCTGTCGTGTCATTCCATCAGGGGATGTTTCTGGTCACCAGGAGATTCCAGTTACACAGCATTTTATCGCTGCTACCTCTACTTAATCTCTGGAATCCATTCATCCCTCCCAACTCCACTCTCTGCCTTGGGGTAAGCCATCACTTTCTAATGGCTGGTTTACTACCATGGAACCCTTAAAAGCCATCACTATCTTCTGGTTGGTTTACTACCATTGGACCTTTAAGATGCCTCTCTACCTTCATCTTCCATCTCTTCATATCTCAAGTTTATCCCATCAACACTAAATCATCTGTGCAATGTCTGTCTTATTTATAAGCTTTGGGTTTCCCAGGTGGTGCTATTGGTAAAGAACTCACTTGCCAATGCAGGAGACATAAGAGATGCGGGTTTGATCCCTGGGTCAGAAAGACCCCTGCAGGAAGGCATGGCAGCCCACTCCAGTATTCTTGCCTGGAGAATCGCATGGACAGAGGAGCCATGTGGGCTACAGTCCATAGGGTCGCAAAGAGTCAGACACGACTGAAGCAACTTAACACACACACACACACACACACACACACACACATTTATAAACTTCACCAAGGCAAGGACCATGCCTGCTGGGTACACCACTGTAGTCCCAGAGTTTAGCACAATGCCTGGTATAAACAGAGGCTTCATATGTTTTTTAATATGAATGAATTAGTTAGTAGTGTCCCTGGTGGCTCAGAGGTTAAAGCGTCTGCCTCTAATGCAGGAGACCCAGGTTCGATCCCTGGGTAGGGAAGATCCCCTGGAGAAGGAAATGGCAATCCACTCCAGTATTCTTGCCTGGAGAATCCCACAGATGGAGAAGCCTAGTAGGTTACAGTCCACGGGGTCGCAAAGAGTCGGACACGACTGAGCAACTGAACTGAACTGAACTGAATATTTTCCAGAGTACCAGAGTACACACATGGAAAGCATCTGCTTTCCAGTTAAAACGGTTGTAAGGACCCGGAGATTATTATACTAAGTGAAGTAAGCCAGGTAAAGACAAAAATCATATGATATTGCTTATATGTGGAATCAGAAAAAAAAAAAGAAACAGATAATAAAAGGAACCTATTTACAAAACAGAAATAGACCCACAGACATAGAAAACAAGCTATGGGTACCAAAGTGGCAAGTGTGCACGCGCTTAGTTGCTCAATCATGTCTGTGGACTGCGGTAGCGGGTGATAAATTAGGAGTTCGGAATGAACATACACACTATATATAAAACAGATAAACAACAGGGACCTACTGTATACCACAGGGAACTGTACTAAATATTTTGCCTATAAGGGAAAAGAATCTGAAATATAACATATATATATATACACACACACATATATATATGGATTAATGTGCTGTACACCTGAAACCAGCATCACATTGTAAATCAACTATACTTCAATAAAGTAATTAAAAGAAAAAAATCTGCTGTGTGACGACGCAAAGGGTAACATTATATCTCCTCAGATTGGCATTTGAGACCCTACATGATCTAACCCCAGTTTACCTCGCCATCTCAATTATTGTACATTAAGTCCCCTATATATGAGTTCCCATATGAGAACACATTCATAAATCAAATTTGTTTGTAAGTCCAACAAATTTAACCTAGGTGCCCAAATAACAGAATCAGCTATATAGTACTGCACTCATTATAATAATTACTGTATTATAAGCTTATAATAGGCTTCCCTGGTAGCTCAGATGGTAAAGAATCTGCCTACAATGCAGGAAACCCAGGTTTGATCCCTGGGTCTGGAAGATCCCCTGGAGAAGATAATGACAACCCACTCCAGAATTCTTGCTTGGGAAATCCCATGGACAGAGGAGCCTGGTGGGCTACAGTCCATGGGGTCACAAAGAATCGGATGTAACTGAGCAACTAACACAAACTTATAATAGGTTCATAATACATTTTACACAAATAATTTATAAAAAACAAACACAAATGTAGTTCAGTACATTGAAAAGTGCAGGAGTACAGTACAACAGCTGGCACTCAGGGACTGGCATCAAGTGAACAGGCAAGAAGAGCTAGTGATGGAGGAGGGAGGAGAGGTGGGAGCTGGTAGAGCTGAAAGGTCATCAGCAACAGGAGACGGAGGGCAAGCTGCCGTGTCACTCACTCCTGACGTCGACAGAACACAAGTTCACATCTTTGAAATTGCACAACTTGAAGGTTCACATGTACGGGACTTAATGTACTCCTATTTCATCCTTCTCAATGTCAAGCCATTGGTCATTCAACAAATATGCCCTGCTAGCCTCTCCTGCCTTGATACACTGTTAGCACTTCATAGAACACCACCATCTCCTTTTTCATCGATGTAAAAATCTTCATTTTCCTTACAGTTAACTCCCACAACAGCCTTCCAGGATTCTTCAAATACTGGGTTCCTACCTCTTCCCAGGTCTCCCTGAACTTAGAGCTCTCTAAACTTCCCCTGTTGTAGCAACTGTCTCACTGCACTGAAATGACTGCTGATCTCCTCCCGTAGATTTGATGCATTTATATTAGAGCACAGTTGTTTTACAATATTACATTAGTTTCTGTTGTACAGTGAAGTGAATTAACTGTATGTATACATATATCCTGGCGTGCTGCGATTCATGGGGTCTCAAAGAGTCAGACACGACTGAGCAACTGAACTGAACTGAACTGAACTGATACATATATCCTCTCCCTCCTGGATCTCACTTCCACCTCCCCCCATCCCACCTCTCCAGGTCATCACAGAGCACCACACTGAGCTCCCTGTGCTGTACAGCAGCTTCCCACTAGATAGCTGTCTTGCCCATGGTAGTGTATGTGCATGTGTGTCAATTCCACTCTCCCAATTCGCCCCACTCTCTTTACTGCCCCGTGTCTACATGTCTGTTCTCTCCATCTGCGTGTCTATTGCTGCCCTGTAAAGAGGCTCATCTGTAACATCTTTCTAGATTTCATATATATGCATTAATATATGACATCCATTTCTCTTTCTGACTTACTTCACTCTGTTTGGCAGACTCTAGATCCATCTACATAACTACAAATTACTCAATGTCATTCCTTTTTTATGGCTGAGTAATATTCCATTGTATACACGTACCAAATCTTCTTTATCCCATCATCTGTTGATGGACATTTAGGTTGCTTCTATGTCCTGGCTATTGTAAATATCACTGCAATAAACATTGGTACATGTACCTTTTCAAATTATGGTTTTTAAAACCACAATGACATATCATGTCACACTGGTCAGAAAGGCCGTAATTTAAAAATCTACAAGCAATAAATGCTGGAGAAAAGTGAATCCTCTTACGCTGTTAGTGGGAATGTAACTTGATACAATCACTTGATACAGAACAGCAGGGAGGTTTCTTAAAAAATCTTGGAATACAACTACCATATGACCCAGCAATCCCAATACGAGGTGTATATTCTGAGATTTTAAGTTTTTGATTGCAAATACTCTGTTTTGTTCAATAGTTTGTCCCTTATCTACGAAAAATGTGAAATAAATATTTGTTCCATGAATGAATGAATCAAACCAAGAAGGCATGAAAAACACCATTGTTTCTGGTCCATGTCTCAGCTACCTCATTGTTGTAGTTCAGTCACTGAGTCATGGCTGACTCTTGAAAGAGACCCCATAGCCTGCAGCAGGCAAGGCTTCCCTGTCCTTCACTGTCTCCCAGAGTTTGCTCAAATTCATGTCCATAGAATCGGTGATACTATCTAACCATCTTATCCTCTGCCATCCTCTTCTTTTGTCTTCAATCTTTGCCAGTATCAGGGTCTTTATGCAATGAGCTGGCTCTTTGAATCAGGTGTGAACCATCCTGTACTGACCCTCAAAAACAGTTTTAATATCCCTATTTGAAACCATCCATCACTGGGATTAAAGGGCAAGATGAAAAGACCACACAGAGCTTAAGGTTTTTGCAGGGAAAGTGACTTTGTTTTGGGGATCTGTTGGCCTGTCAGAAATAACTCATCTGGAGCAAGTGAAAATAGGAACACAGATAAAGCAGTCAGGTTCAAGCTCAGAGACTTCTCTTATTACTATCCATGCCACTCCAGTTTCTCACACTGAAGTTCTTTCACAGGACTGAAGTTGCAGAAACTCTTGGTTACAGTTGCTAGGCAGAGCCCTCTGGGATGGAACCACCTGCCCTAATTAATAGACAAATTTTTCTGAATGTGGGTCATTGGGTCCTGCCAACACCCATAACTCTGAGAATAGATTTTTTCTGTGACTGTGTGGTCCCTTTCAGAGCCAAACTATTCATTTTCCATGGTTTGTTAAATAGGTTCCCATCTGTCAGGGGCTTCCCTGTGGAGCTGATATATTTCATTCTGAAACCCCACAGAGATAAGAAGTCTAGGAGCGACTCTTTCAATAGATACCGGAAAGCTCTGCTTTTTCCTTTTTTCAGTGCATGTAGAGCCAACTAGTGGTGCTTAGGCCCTGTGATGAATGTAAGTAAACTGACTTCTGGTTTTCTATACATTTATTCTATTGGGTTATTGACGTCCATATTTTATAGATCCAATTCTTGCATGAAAGAGTTATCTTTCCCCAAGGATAAACGTAAATCCCACATACACTTCAAGACTTGGTTCAGCTGTCACATTCTTCAGGAGGCCTTTGCTGATCCATTTAGGAATACCTCCTCTATATTCCTTCACTGTATTACCACGTGAAACTAGACCACTATCTTTTTATAGCTATGTTGCATCTAGATGACAGCTCTTTAAAATCAAGACCCAAAGTCAATAATAACCCAGAGCCTAACACAGGGTATACATGTAATAAATGCTGATTGAACGTAAGTGTACTATGGACAGAGAAGCAAGCATGCTTGCCCACTTCCTTCTGGATGTGTGTGCTTAGTCGCTGAGTAGTGATTCCATGGACCGTAGCCCGCCAGGCTCCTCTGGCAATGGGACTTTCCAGGTGAGAATATTGGAGTAGGTTGCCATTTCCTTCTCCAGGGGATCTTTCTCACCCAGGGATCAAACCTGCTTCTCCTGTGTTTCCTACATTGAAAGGTGAATTCTTGACTGCTGAGCCACCTGGGATTATTCTGGGAGATCTAGGCAAATCTAACAGCAAATCTCAATTTTTCAAGTATGTATTAGGTTGGCCAGAGGTTCCTGTGTTTTCCTGTATTTGATTGGCTAGAAAGTTCATTCAGATTTTTTAAATGGAAAAATCTGAATGACCTTTCCGGCCAACCCAGTGTTTAGCTGCTGGTAGTTTGCTACTGCATTTGAAGGGCTTAATGGCTTGGAAGCATTAGCTATGATAAGCTGTCTCCATTTGCTCATGCCTCACTCACTCCTCAACCCACTGCATCTGACTCTAGCCCTGATAACAGTATTGAAATGAGTCCTAAGTTCACCAGTGGCATGCACATTGCTAAACCTGATTAGTATTTCTCAGTGCTCAGTTTATTGGACTTGTCAACAGCAAACAGAAATTGCGATCACAAGATCCTAAACATTTTTCTCCTTCCTTGGTTGGCACAAAAAAGTCTCCTTCACTGTGATGAGGGTGGGATAGTGGTGTTGGGAGGGAGGCTCAAGAGGGAGGAGATATATATATATATATATACATATAGCTGATTCATGTTGTTGTACAGCAGAAACTAACACAATGTTATTAAACAATTATACATCAATAAAAAATAAGTTGATTAATTTTAAAAAGGCCTCCTTGATTTTCCACTGCCTCTCTGGTCGCCGTTTCCCCGTCTTCATTTGCAGACTCATTCTTTTTTATTTAGCTTTTAAATGTTGGGCTCAATATATCCCCCAAGGCCCAGCCCCAGGACTTTTCTCTATTGACTATAACCTTTTATTTTGTTATTTATGCGTGCCCATAAACTAAATTATCATCAGTTCATAGATGACTTGCAAATGTATATCTCCTGTCCAGAGCTCTTCTCTGAAACTCGAGTCCCATGTTCTAGCTATGTAACTGACATTTCCATGTGAACGTGATAAAGGTGTATCACTTACAAAGTGAACTTGTGATCTTTACACCCCTTCTACATTTGCTGTTCCTGTAGGTTTCTCTATTTTTCCTTGGGCGACCCTCTAATTCAATCACTTTTCCAATCCAGAAACTCAAGCGTGGTTTTTAACAACTCCCTCCTTCTTAATTTCCATACTTAGTTGATTAATGCATTAATTTAATATCCTAAATATCTCCCTAATGTGTGTTATTTTCTCCATTCTGAGTTTCACTACTGAGGTCTATGCAATTCATCTCTCTTATCTAGATCACCATAATCACCTCCATACACATCTCTGCTGTCCCTCTGACATATACCCTCCACAGTGCAGCCAGTGTGATCTCTTTGAAACACAGACTTAAGCATGTCTCTAACTTAAATCCTTCAATTACTTCTCACTGTTTTTGAGGGAAAAAGGTTCAAATTCTTATCTTGGCCTAGAGGAACATGCCCTGTAAATGCTCCTTTAGGTTGCAAATGAGAACAAGTCCAATTCAAATTAACTTAGACACAAAAAAGAAAATGCAGTTTCCCTCAAACTGAAAACTTAGAGCATTTGGTTTATTTCATTGATGACTATATTTCTAGATATAATCTCAAATAATATGATGTGAGTATTTTTTTCCTCAAAGCTTCTAAGACTGCCTTCTTCTGTGAGTTTGCATTTTTAAGCTCTCTTTGTTTTTTCTTTTCAAGTTTTTTTAAAGTTTATTTTTAACTGGATAATTGCCTTACAATGTTGTGCTAGTTTCTGCTGTATAACCACATAAATCAACCATAAGAATGCATATGTCCTCTCCCTCTTGAACCTCCCTTCCCCAGCTCACCCCTCTAGGTCATCACAGAGCACCAAACTGAGCTCCCTGCTAAGTTCTCCTTAAGGACTATCCCTGATGCCCCAAGGATTACCTGGCCCAGCCAATTAGATATATCTATAATCAGAGAGAACTTTGGCCCTAAGGAGAATTCCTACCGATGTTCCTTAGGCAGTATGGCTGTTCTTATAACAGTCAGTGTGTCTGGGATCAAAGGTGGGAGATGGAGATAGAAATAAATAACGGGCCAAGTCTAGATCAGTTGCCCAGTTCTGGAAGTAGAAGGTCATGCTCAGTCCCAGGTAATTTTCAAGGGCTAAGAACAGAGGACCGATAGTTTCCCAAAGATGCTGGGCAGACTGGAAAGCCAAGGCCCCATGTTTTTCTGGCCTCATTTTCTGCACTCTGAGACCCAGTGGTGCTTTTTTTTTTTTTTTTTTAAGATGTGTCATATCAGATATATAAAGGCTGCTCCTCTCAGGCCCTGATCTCACCTCTGACCACAGAAGAGGTCCTAGGCTTACCCAGAGCTCATTCATGGAAACACCTGTCTCCTTTATGACACTGTCTGATTACTGGTAACTTCTCCTTCCAGCAGCCTTGGGGACCCATAAATTCTTCTACTGGGAAATGTGACTTCCAGCAGCTGGGAGACATAGCAGGCCCTTTGCTTCATGTACATTTTTAATTCACTGAAGGAAAAGACATAAGGAAAATGATAAGCAATAGTATTTGTGAAGGTTCTGTATTCATCCCTTTGTGTCTGACAAGAAAGGTATCATTTATGCAAGAATGGTTTCTATTCACCAATCACGTTACCTCTTGTGCTGAGTCAAATATTTTAGACGATGAGAACACTGCACTGGTGTCCTACACCAGACATGACGAGTTGGAAGAAAGCTACTTGTTCACCCTCCAAACCAGAAGAAAAGGGGAAGACAAGGAAAGATGCAAACCAGTTTAGAGAAGCTCTCCCTCCATAAAGTTATACAGTCATTCAAAGCTGCTTCTTGCACAAGGATAGTGCATAGTTACTTAGCATGTTGGAAAGACAGTACATTCAATTCCTAATTCTCTCCAGTTACTAGTATTTGTTCTTTAATCCCTTGGAGCCCTTTCTCATATGTTTAAAATATGGGTAATAGCAACCGTATTGCAAAGTCATTGAAAGGATTAGGAATAGTGAACCTAAAATACTTAGCACTATCTATACTCATTATAGTGTCACTTCCTTATTTTTTTAAACTGGAATAATTGCTTTACGATGTTGTGTTAGAGTCTGCTGTACAGCAAAGTGAATCAGCTATACGTATGCATATGTCCCCTCCAACTCCCACCCCATCCCACCCTTCTAAGTCATCACAGAGCACCAAACTGAGCTCCTCGTGCTCTGCAGCAGCTTCCCACTAGCTGTCTATTTTATACAAGGGAGAGTATATATGCCAATGTCACTCTCTCAATTCATCCCACCCTCTCCTTCCCCTGCCACCATGCCTACAAGTCCACTCACTATGTCTGTGTCTCTGTTCCTGCCCTACAAACAAGTCCATCAGTGCCATTTTCCCTAAATTCCATATATATGCACCAGTATATGCTCTCTTGCTATCAAGCCTGAAATCCCAGGGGCCTAGTACCATACAAGCTTGGCTTTTGCTCGAGTAGGTTCCAGCACAGTGTTTTTCATGCAGTGATGCATGGTCAAGCCTCCTGTCATCATTCAAAACCTCCATTCTTGGGGGCTTAGTCCTTTGCTTCCACCCACTGGCTGGGGAAAAAGAGTGAGGACCACGTGTAGGAGGCTTTGTGAGTAGGGCCTGGAGGTGGACACCTCCCTGCTCACACCTGTACCCAGTCACATGGCTGTCTCTTCCTGAGAGTGGAGGTGAGATCGGTAATTTAGGTGTGTGCCCAAGATGAACAGAAAACTGATTTGAGAAGAGCTGGCCAGTCTGCCCCCTGTCCCTAACACAGAGAGATGCTTGAATGTGGTAGGTATGCTATGTGCTTATGACTCTATGTCATGTACGATACTTTTGTGACCTCATGGACTGTAGCCTGCCAGGCTCCCCTGTCCATGGGATTTCCCAGGCAAGAATACTCGAGTGGGTTGCCATTTCCTCCTCCAGGGGATCTTCCCAACCCAGGTCTCCTGCATTGGCAGGTGAATTATTTACCAGTGAGACACCTGGGAAGCTCAAGTATGTTATGGCTCTGTGTAAACATACACCCACGGCTGATTCCAGATCAAGAGCTTTTAAAATTTCCAGTGGAAATAGAGACCTGTCCTTACCTGGACTACTTCTTATGTCCTACCATAATGGGGTCCCCAGTATCCTTGGGGACTGGGAAGTTGTCTGGTAGGAAAACTGTGCCATATACCCCAGCCATTCAGAGAGTCTACTCCTACAAATATATCCCTCATTTCTACCTGGAAAACTCCTAACTATCTCTATGAATCAGCTCAAAGGACAGACCTTCCTCAGCGCTTCTCTGGCGGCTCTGCCACTCTTCAGCTAAGATATTATCTCTCCAAATATGCAATCACAGTGTCTTTTTACAGCTGACTCAGTGCTGTGACCCTTTCACAGGGTTTCTAAGTCTCACCCCTATGCTCATTTTGGATCTGGTAGTTCTTTGTTGTGGAAGAGTCTTAGGAATTGTAGAATGTTCAGCAGCATCCCTGGCCTCTGGCCAGTAGATGCTGATAGTAATTCCACCTTCCCTCATTCATGACAATCACAAGTGTGTCCAGACATTGCCATATGTCTCCTCTGAGGACAGAATCAACCTTGTATAAGAACCATGGGTAGTGAAGGACAGGGAAGCCTGGCGTGCTGCAGTTTATGGGTCCACAAGAGTCGGACATGACTTAGCGACTGAACAACACAACAGGAACCACTGTCTTACTGTGACTTTCTCAACAGTCTAAAGAGACTTCCCTTGTGGCTCAGCTGGTAAAAAATCTGCCTGCAACATGGGAGACCTGGGTTCGATCCCCGGGTTGGGAAGATCCCTTGGAGAAAGGAAAAGCTACCCACTCCAGTATTCTGGCCTGGAGAATTCCATAGACGGTACGGTCCATGGGGTCACAAAGAGTTGGATGCGACTGAGCGACTTTCAGTATACAAAGAGGTCATATCTGTCCTGGCTAGACTAGCCTCTATCCCAAATCAAGTCACTCACTATCCCAAGGTTTACTGTTAGATTTCCTTCATGGAAGCTATCATCAAATAAAAATTATCTGTTTAACTTGTTTCCTCACGCCCTGGAATGTAAGCCCCACAGGTCAGGAGCCTCTTCTATGGAGCTTACTGCTGTGTCCCAAGGGGCTTAGAGAAATCTCTCACGTATAGTAAGTGCTCTTTCAAAAAGCCATTGCAGATGAAACATTAAAAATATAGTACTATGCTAGACATTGTGGACAGTATGGGGTTGTAAACTGGTCTTCCCAGGTGGCACATTGGTAAAAAAATCCACCTGCCAAAGCAGGAGACACAAGAGACATGGGTTCAATCCCTGAGTCAAGAAGATTCCCAGGAAGAGGAAATGGCAACCCACTCCAGTATTCTTACATGGGAAATACCATGGACAAAGGAGCTTGGAGGGCTACAGTTCATGGGGTCGCAAATAGTAGGTGTGACTGAGTGACTGAGCACACACACATGGGATTGTAACCTACTTGCCAGTTAACATGAGACCTCCTGGTCAAAGATAAAGACAGATTATTACTCACAGCAAAAGCAGCTGTCAGAGAAATATGTTCTATCAATTCCCGGTGCCCAGTCCCCAGATCCAGTGAGGGCTTGATGGTTCCAGCACATGCAGTGGGTATATTGTAGCTGAGCACCCTGAAAGTAGTGCTGTTCATAGATCGTCTGCCCTAAACTCCAGAGAAAAAGTCAAGGTTGGAGTTGGGCAGGGCGTAGGGGGAAGGGTTAAATTGAATTTTCACTCTAGAATATAAGTAAATATTCTCTGGTGAAGGGAAGAAGAGCTCTGTACATTTCCTACCATTGAGTTGATTTCTGCAAGATCTCACACTTGAATGGAACACAAGATTGCCTGACTTCTCAACTTTGGCCTCTTATGTTATCAGAGAGATAGTGGAAGATTTTTCAGAAAACTACTAGTAAGTACATCAAGAATAAGAAATAGCCCCAGTTGTGACATCAGAGAATCTTATTCTAAAACTTCTGTTCTTACTTCTGATGGACTGTGTGAACTTGGGGAGAAACCTCAGAGACAAGACTCAATTTTCTCAACTCTAAAATGGGAACATTAATAAATTCATGACAAGTCAATGAGAACTGTAAGTCAAATGAGCCCACAAAACACTGTGAGCTCAATGGTGAAAGTCACTCACTCATGTCCAACTCTTTGCGACCCCATGGACTATACAGTCCATGGAATTCTCCAGGCCAGAATACTGGAGTGGGTAGCATTCTCCAGGGGATCCTCACAACCCAGGGATTAAACCCAAGTCTCCCGCATTGCAGGCAGATTCTTTACCAGCTGAGCCACCAGGGAAACCCATTTGGAGCTCAACAAATGCTCTATTATTTCTTTCAAGATAGGGATTCTGTGTCCATTTGACTCTGGAATATTTGCTATGTTCTGAACTTCAAATCATACTTTTGGTAAGAAGTCTCCTTTGCATTTGTTATTAGGTAATCTAATAATAGCAAAAAGCATGCAAAGGTTCTTATAGTATGAAGAATGTGTATGGATGTGTGTGTGTGTGTGTTAGTTGCTCAGACTTGTCTGACTCAGCAAACCCATGAACTGTAGCTCACCAGGCCCCGCTAGCCATGGAATTCTCCGGGCAAGAATATTGGAGTGGGTTACCATTCCCTTCTCCAGGGGGATCTTCCTGACCCAGGGATTGAACCTGGGTCTTCCACATTGCAAGCACATTCTTTACTATCTGAGCCACAGTAAGAGGAATACAAAGAAGCAAAGGGGGTGGAAGCTATCTTTCCCTAGTGTAACTTTACTTGTTTTAGAATAGTATATAATCACATAAGACAAAGACTGAATAGTCTATGTGTCTCCCTGAGCTACTTCCCTTTCGCTTTTCACTTTCATGCATTGGAGAAGGAAATGGCAACCCACTCCAGTGTTCTTGCCTGGAGAGTCCCAGGGGCGGGGAGCCTGGTGGGCTGCCGTCTATGGGGTCGCACAGAGTCGGACACGACTGAAGCGACTTAACAGCGGCAGCAGCAGCTCCTCTCTGCATCCCCAGAATGCTTGCCTTGCTGCTGCACTTGATGGCCAGAGGTTAAACTGCAGCTAGCTACTTCCCTTGATTTTTCAGGGCTCATCTCTGCACAGTAAAGCACTCTTACAAAATATATTTAGCAATTGGAACTTCACCTATTGCTAATTATGTTTAAAAAATAATACTTCAAACAATTGCTCAGGGAAGTAAGCATTAGACACAACTGGATACTTTTGCATTAATTCTTAAATACAATTACTTTTTAATGCAACATAAATTTTCTAGTTAAATTTTAATATAGACCTTTTTACTAATTTACCCCAAACCATAATGTCTGGGTTATCATTTTTTGCTTTTCCTCTTGTCTATCCAACTAGATTTTTAAAAGGGTCTCTTTAGTTTGGCAGCAGATTCTCAGAGCAGTTTTGTGTGTGTGTGCATGTATGTGTTGAGATACTCTTGCTAGGATTTTTCTTTAAAAAGAAAAAAAAGATTATTATCACTTCCCCGGATCCAGTGGTTAAGACTTCACATTTCAATGTTGGAGGTGCGGGTTCCATCCCTGGTTTGGGAGCCAAGATTCCACATGCCTTGTGGCCAAAAACCAAAACAGAAAACACAAACAACATTTTAATAAATTCCATAAAGATTCTTAATATGGTCCACATCCATAGAAAAATCTTAAGAAAAAAAAGATTATTTTTAAAAATTCTAATCATCTCTGACATTTGACAATTTTATTTCTTGACTTCACTAGATAGAACTTTTGCTGTGAAGGCTTCCTTATTCTCATTGCCATCTCATTTTATAGACAGCAGCAGAAATAGGAATTTGATTAGGCCCAGCTGACTGAGAGATCTTGGAATGTTATGACCATGTCTTTTTGACTTTATTTCCCTAGTACATTAGCCACATCCAGCATAGAGTTAGCACTCAATAGATATTTGACAAATGAATGGATGGATAGATGAATAAGAGAATCTCCACACTGAAATATAAATCACTATGACTTGTTCTTCTATATTAGAAACATTTTATATGCCCATCTATCTTTTCATATAACTTTTGTATCTCTTATAATTGATGGGTCTAGAATGAAATAAAAATGTTAAATGAAATAATTTCATTACCAATGAGTTTAATGATGACATCAATTATCAACTTGTCAAGGAGTCAGCGTTAAATGTACAAAATCATCAGGTTATATCATCTTCATCAAAAGATCAGTGTCTGGTCTAAAGAAAACATATTTCAAGTAACATATAAACAATCAAACAAGCAAAAATAGTGGAATTACTTTGAAAGTGGAAAAACAAAATGGTTTTTATATAGAAAGTGGGAGAGCATGGGAGTAAGAGTAGGGCTTCTGGGGGCAGACTGCCTGGGTTTGACTCCTGGCTACACTCAGCTAGCCTTGTGATCCTGGGAAAATTATTTAATCTCTCTGGGCTTTATCTCTTAAATGAGAGAACTGCAAGCTATTTTATTGGGTTCTTGTGAGAGTTAAGTGAGAAAAAAACACATGAACTCTTAGAATAATGCCTGGCACATAGAAAGAACTCAGTACGTATTGGTTGTGGTTGTTATTATTACTATTATGAGATATTTCAACAAACCTGGGTGTTAAAGAGCTAGAAGTTGTTCAGTCACTAAGTTGTGTCCAAATCTTTGTGATCTCATGTGTCAGGCTCGTCTGTCCTCTATTATCTCCTGGAGTTTGCTCAGATTTATGTCCATTGAGTCAGTGATGGCATCTAACCACCTTAGCCTCTGATGCCTCTTTCTCCATAGAAATGACTCTTTGGAAAAGACCCTGATGAAGGGACAGTGCTAGAACTGCTTTAACCTAGGTTGTGGGCTTCCCAGGTTTGATCCCTAGTATGGGAAGATCCCCTGGAGAAGGAAATGGCAACCCACTCCTGTATTCTTGCCTGGAGAACTCCACAGACAGAGGAGCCTGGCAGGCTACATGGTGCATGGGGTCACAAAGAGTCGGACACAACTTGCAACTGAACAACAGCAACAATGACAAGCTGGGTTGTACTCTTCCTTTTTCTAAACAACCAGTGACTCTATCTAGTTCAGTCTCCTGAGAGCACTCTGAAGCCAGAAGGTCTTATAAGATCCCTATAATTCTGGTTAATTTATGTTTTATTGCTCCCTTGGTTATAATTTACCTCCTAGCCACAAATATATTTTTATCTTCAGCCTCATCCTCCAATAGGGAAGCATCTACACTATAAGAAGGGTTCTATTTTTAAAGCAGAAGTCTAGTCATTACCACCTCAAAATGTTTCAACATCATGCCATGACTATATTCTGTACTTCAACATTTTCTGCCAAACCTCAAAAGTTGGACATGACTTAATGACTAAACATTATCAACCATACCTCAGCCCCTTACAGCTCCAGGTATTTGAAAGTACTGTGAAATATGCTCCATTTGAGTTAATTTTGTATGTCAAGTAGGCTAGGCTAAGGGATGCCCAGATGGCTGCACCCATGCATGCTCAGTCGTGTCTGACTCTTTGTGACCCCATGGACTGTAGCCCACCAGGCTTCTCTGTCCATGGGATTTCCCAGGCAAGAATATTGGAGTGGATTGTGATTTCCTCCTCTAGGGGATCTTTGTGACCCAGGGATTGAACCCAAGTCTGCATCTCCTGAATTGCCAGGTGGATTCTTTATCATTAAGCCATCTAGGAAGCCTGCCCACATAGCTGGTAAAAAAACATCAATTCTGGGTGTGCCTATGTGGGTGTTTCACAAAGAGAATAGCATTTGAATGGGCAACCAAGTGAAGTTCATCCTCACCAGTGCAGGTGGGGTACCCTCCAATCCTTTGAGGGTTGGAAGAACAAGAAGATAAAGGAAGGGTGAATTTGTCCTTTTGGCTTGAGGTAAGACATTATCTCATCGTGCCATCAGCCATCAGCACTCCTGACTCTCAGGCCCTGGACTCAGACCAAATTATACCACCAGCTTTCCTGGGTCTCCAGCTTGGAGTTGATGCGATATCTTGGCCTCCATAATGGCTTGAGCCAAGATACTTAACTAACACCATCAGCTATATAGTACTGTGCTGTAATTGGTTTATAATACTGTTCACATAAATAATACATAAACACAAAAAATAAAGTGTTCTTCATCTGGCAGTACAGTACCTTGAAAAGTACAGTAGTACAGTACAACAGATGGCACACAGGGGCTGGCATTGAGTGAACAGGCCAGGAGAGTTCCTGCCTGATGGAGGAGGAAGAGGAGGTGGGAGATGGTAGAGCTGAAAGGTCATCAGCAATAGGAGACAGGGGGCAAGCTGTGATTTGCCCTCCTGATAGAACTCACATCTGATAGAACATACATTGGCACCTTTGAAAGTTCGAAACGTGAGTAAACATTCATATGTATGGGACTTAACTGTATTCCATATGTTATGGAAAAACTCAAACTTTTTGGCCAACCCAAAAGACTTCTAGGTGGTGTAATGGTAA
The DNA here is from genome assembly GCA_006410635.1 of Cephalophus harveyi. NCBI lineage: Eukaryota > Metazoa > Chordata > Mammalia > Artiodactyla > Bovidae > Cephalophus > Cephalophus harveyi. The sequence goes on along the minus strand of SJYT01025137.1, from coordinate 20,239 downwards.
AGATTCTGCCTGCCAATGCAGGGGACTCAAGAGATGTGGGCTCAACCCCTGGGTTGGAAAGATTCTCTGGAGTAGGAAAGGGCAACCAATTCCAGTATTCGTACCTGGAAAATTCCATGGACAGAGGAGCCCGGTGGGTTACAGTCCACAGGGTCGTAAAGAGTTGGACACGGCTGAGTGAGCACACTCACACACACTAGATCTCTATATATCCTATTGATTCAAATTTCTGGAGACCCTAACCTACACACTCCATCATCTTTCTTATTTAGCCAACAAAACAAAAGGTGCTACTTTCTCCAGGATGTTTTCTCTGACCCACCAGGTGTAACCTGGGTACCCTTCCTGCCCCGCCCTAGAACACTGAGTGTCTTCAACAACAGAGCTCACCAAGTTGGGATCGCAGTTGACTGTCACCTGCTTCTCTTCTCACGTGACTGTGAGGGCCCCGATGAAACTGCCTGGATTGACTGTGTCCCTGTGTCTGCACAGTGCATGGTCACTAACTAAGAACACAGTAATCATGTGTTTAAAAAAAAGATTTATTTTAAGGACAATCATGAAAGGGAACAGGAGAGAGTCCCAGCTATCAGTAAAAACAGCAAGGGGCTTCTCTAGCAGTCCAGTGGTTAAAACTTCCAAAGTAGGGGGTGTGAGTTCGATTCCCGGTCAGGGATTAAGGTTCCATATGTCTTGTGGCCAAAAACAACAAAATATAAAACAGAAGAAATATTGTAGCAAATTCAATGAAGAATCTAAAAATTGTCCACATCAGAAAAAAATCCTTAAAGGAAAAAAAAGGAAAAATAACACAAGTCAAGGGCTGTCCTGCTCTGGACCTGTGTCATTTTCAAAGATAGAACACCACACATGTCATCCTAATGTGGATCCGCATCATGGTATGGGCAGAACAGACTCAAGGCCATTCCCATCAAAACACACACCTTGTGGGTCTCACCACATGTCTGAGTACTCTAGTTTTTCCTAACAACACAAGTCCACCATCTTCCCACCTTCCCACCTGTAATTGGAACAGCTCTTGGGGAACCAAAGCCATCCCAGAGGAACTGATTACAGATGTTCTGTGCTTTTCCTCATTGTCTGGAAACAGGTTCATCAGAGTGAAGACTGAACAATCAGGTGTTTTCTGTATAATCTACATCTACACAGCTCAAAGTTGGCCCAAATTCACACTAAAAAGACACTCTACTCTTCACCTGCAAGATCTTAAAAAAAAAACAAAAAACTTCCTGATCAAAATGAATTAGAAATTTCATTATTCTTAATGACCTCAGCCACTGAGGCAAAGTGACCTTAATAAAATTATGCTAGGAAATGAGGTATCCATAGAGTAGATTATCAAATGTATAACACTATTATCAGCATTCTTGCTAATTATAAAAAAATATGTTTATTTTTAATTTTTTAATACCAAAAGGTAACTTAAATATACAAAAAGTATGGAAGATTAATAACAGGGACCCATGTACTTTCTCATTTTATAAATTTAATACATGTTAACAGTTTACATACTTGTCTCAGATCCTTGTTACACAAATACACATACACACAAACAGAGCATTAGACACACTCAGTTAAATATTTCAGCCAATGACCACATTCTATCTCTATCTTACTCCTTGGGTAACCTCACATGCAACATGTTTCTGTATTATGGTGTTTTTATTTTATTTTTACATTTCAAGAGATATGTATTTCTTCAGTGAATGTTTTGTTTTTTTTTAAGTAAGGTGATCAATGGGTTTCCCAGGTGGCACTAGTGGTAAAGAATCTACCAACCAATGCAGGAGATGCAGGTTCAATCCCTGAGCAGAGAAGATCCCCTGGAAAGGGAAATGGCAACCTACTCCAGTACTCCTGCCTGGAGAATCCCATGGACAGAGGATCCTGGTGTTCATGGGGTCACAAGGAGTTGGACATGACTGAAGTGACTTAGCACGCATGCACAATGTGATCAACACAGAATGTTTGAGAAACTGAATAAAAAAGAAGAAAGCTAATGTCCTCCCTCAAACCCACCACCAGAGATTTTCATTTTTAAATTGCAGTATAATTGCTTTACAATGTTGTCTTAGTTTCTGCTCTACAGTGAAGTGAATCAGCTATATTTATACATGTATCCCCTCCTCCCATCCTCCCCTCCCACCTGTACCCCATCCCACTCATCTGGGTCATCACAGGGCAGAGAGCTGGCTCCCGATACAGCAGCTCCCCTCTAGCTTTCTGTTTACTCATGGTAGTGCATTCATGTCAGTGCCATTCTCCCAGTTTGTCCCACTCTCCCCTTCATCTGCTGTGTCCACAAGTCCATCTCCTATATCTGTGTCTCTATTCCTGCCCTGCAAATGGGTTCATCAGTACCATTTTTCCAGATCCCTTATATATGCATTAATAAACTTTTACTACATATGACTGCACCCATATATAGCTCATATTTTATCATCCTCTACCTACCTGTACAGCTACCTATACTATTTTGTTTCTTTCTGCCTTTATCTCCCTCCATTTCAACCCTTGGTTTGTTTTTGCAAGCAGGTCTATTGCAAGGCTCAATAGCCCCAAGCAGTGGCAACTGGATTAACTTTTGAATCGAACCCACTTTGTTGTTCCTCAGAGAGACCATCTAAGCATGCCAACTCCTCTGTTTCCCACCTCTCCCCATCACACATGCTCTGTCACATGTGTTCACATTCACACCCCCCAACCTTTGTCTGTTCATTTCCTACCCATGGAAAGTAATCTTTCCCTCACTTCATTCCATTTTTGATCCATCTCCTGACAAGTGACAATAATCCTGGTCTATTAAGCTAAGAGTTACATTAGGCATTTACCTCCATCAGCAAAAAAGGAACCCTATGGCCTTAGAAATAACATAATCTGAAGCAGCAGGGACTATAATCTCTAAAGTCCTATAGGAGGGAGGAGAGAGGAGGGAGGAGGGAGGGAAGTTGCTCAGTCGTGTCCAACTCTTTGCAACCCCATGGGCTGTAGCCTACCAGGCTCCTCCATCCATGGAATTTTCCAGGCAAGAGTACTGGAGTGGGTTACCACTTCCTCCTCCAGGGGATCTTCCTGACCCAGGGATCGAACCTGGGTCTCCCACATTGCAGGCAGACACTTAACCATCTGAACCACCAGGGAAGCCCAAAGTCTTACAGACCTCCTAGAAATTGCTCTTAGACTTCCATTTCATCTATTTTCCCATTTTCTTTAAAAATGTACTTTTCAATAAAATGAGCATTTTTATACTTTTTTAATATCTCTGATTTGTTGAGCACAAATTATTAGCAACATTTCCTGCTTCTATTTATCAAGGATAAAAAATTCTCAGTACTCTCAATGGATATGAGTTTGAGCAAAGTCCAGGGCATGGTAAAGGGCAGGGAAGCCTAGTGAACTGCAGCCCATGGTGTTGTAAACAGTCAGACACAACATAGCGACTATGTCAGCATAGTCAACAACAACAGCTTCTTCAGTTATGACTCTCTGTAGGCTGGGGGAAGCAAATTTAGGGAGATCCAATTAATTGCCCAAGCTGGCACTCCTCTACCACCCAGTTAATCTCTTCATTTTTCTTCACCATCATGAGGTTATGGTAACAAAGAAAAGACAGAGCTGTCTTCCACAAAGCCAAAGGAACAGCATCTGGGTTATTTATTTGTACAGAGGGAAGAGGCAGACAGGAGGCAAAATCTTCCTTAGCTCTCGCGGCAGCATCTGGCTGGCCAAGGTATCGATCATTTTGCTCTTACATTGGTCTATTTACATTCACGGAGCAGGAGGCAAGCAGCAGAGACATCTCTCAGTTGTGTGTTTCCATAATGTCCCCCCATCCTTCACCCCTTCTGCGGTTTTTCTCTGCATTTAGAAAGTCGTTGAGAAATGTTAATGGTCTGGGGGAAAACTAGCGATTGGTGAATGATGAATGGGCAAGTAGCGGAATGAGGGTGTGCAGCTAATGATTTCCTACAAGTGATGATTAAACACCGTTCCTCCATCTCTCAGCACCTAATTCTTCCCAAGGCTGATTTATGGAAGACATCCTAATGTACAGCTCCTGTAGTTTTATTAGCAGGAACAATTTAGCCATGAGAGTAACCTGCCCCTGCTTCTCATTTTCTTCTAGTTGAAAAAGAAAAAATGATCAAATATGAAGAACAACTGGGGCCTCCTGCTCTTAATACTAAAAAGACAAAATAGCATAATACAAGGACCACTAAGGAGGTAGGTAGTCATCGGTGGGATAAAGTTTATGAATGGCAAAGCCATTACTCCATTCAAGTCATTACCTTGTCCCAGACATAAGGGAGGGAGGGTTCCTACAGATCCTAAAGATGGAAACCTGCTGCTGCTATTTGAGTCTAAAAATACCCGCGAACCTCATTTTTCCAAATGTCAGAATACCTGCCTTCACCACTTTAGGAAAAGGTATAAGGTTACCATAAGAACCCAGACAAGATGCGGGACTGTTTGTGATTTTAAAAAGTGATGAGGAAAAATGTTCCCATGGTGGGCAAAGAGAAATTAGAAGCATGTGAGGATCATCAAAAAAAAGTGGAGTCATCAAGATCTTTTCTTCCCTAAAAGAACTGACTTCCTTGTTTTCTGTCAAAGATGTTAACGTCTTTCAAGGTTCTGCACGGATATTTTCAATGAATGTCTAGAAGTCATTGAAAATCATGACTTTCTACTGGAAGTATTGCAAAAATATAGGGCCTGTGGTTTTCAAAAAATACCAAAGCACATCAGTGAATATTTATTAATTCCTTAATAATTAAATAATATACTATGTTAATCCCTTAATTATGTTAAGACCTTATGCTCACTGGATCCTTACTTTATGTCCAGGGCTATACTATGCAGTTTGCAAAGATTATTTTTTATTTTATTCTTATCAATTTTAGATGGAAGTTGCTATTCTTTTTTTTTGTATTTCACAAATAAGAAAACAGAAAGAAACTAAATAATTTATACAAGGTCACCTATGACTATGCAGTATTTGATCTGAAGAAGTCTGATGCTAGAACCTACACTTATAGCCACCATAGTAAACTAATCCTACATGCTTTCTCCTGTAATGTTCACTTTCCACTAGCCAACTAACTTTAATAAACATAAATCAATCCTATAGTATCTAGAAAGTATGAACTAAACAGGAATTCTGCAATATTTTGGACTAAATACAGAGTTTTGAATTGATCTGAACCTAAACATACAATTTAAAACTCCTTTAATTCATAGAAATCTATATAAAATCTGACCATACTCTCTGGTCTTATGAAGTATTAGTTTAAATTCTAGTAAAAGTGGATCCTTGATTCCATGTGTGCCCTGTGACATAGGGCAGACATAGAGAATGGGTGTGTGGACACAGTAGGGGAAGTAGGGGTGGGGTGAATTGGGAGACTGGGTGACATATATACACTGCCATGTGTAAAATAGATAACTAGAGGGAAGCTGTTGTGTAGCACAGGTTCAGCTCGGTGCTCTGTGATGATTCAGATGGGTAGAATTGTGGGGGGAGCGGCGAGGGGGTTCAAGAGGGAGGGGACATATGTATATGTACATAGCTGATACACTTTGTTGTACAGCAGAAATTAACACAACATTATAGAGCAACTATATTTCAATAAAAAACCACAACAGAAACAAAACAAAAAAAATGGATCCTTGATGCCAGGACCAGGACAATTCAAGGGCAACTGAATCACCCATACTGTAGTTCAGAGCACTCATTCCAACTTCAGCAGGTACCACTGAGCACCTAAGTGCCAGTTACTGAGGTTACAAGAATCCACAAAAGCAAATTTGGTCTTCATCATTGGGTTTATGATCCAGTGAATGAAATAGACATCAATCAGTTAATCACAACGCTAAATGCAAATAACTATGGCCACTGTTAGGGCTTCCCAGGGTGCACTAGTGGTAAAAACTCCGCCTCCCAATGCAGAATACATAAGGGACGTGGGTTCGATCCCTGGGTAGGGAAGATCTCCTGGAGGAGAACATGGCAACACAGTCCAGTATTCTTGCCTAGAGAATCCCATAGACAGAGGATCCTGGTGGGCTACGGTCCATAGAGTTGCAAAGAGTTGGACACAAGTGAAGCAACTTAGCAGGTACGGCTGACCACTGTTACAGAGGAATGATACATGGTACTATGAGAGCACACAGTAGCCAAGGCTACTCTAGGGGCTAGGAAGTGCACCCTTGAGGAAGTGCTCATTGGTTGTGACAAAAGGAATGAGTAGATGTTAACTAGAAGGTGGTAAGAGGTATCAGGCAAAGAGAGACTATGAGAAAAACCTTTCAGCAGGAGGAAGCTTGCAGTATTTTAAGAAACAAATGGAAGCCGGTAGAAATGGAGCACAAGAAATAAAGGGTCTAGGGATATCAAATGAGGTTGGGGATGTGCAGGGGTGTGGACCATGAAGGGCCTTCAAGGCCATAGCTTAGTTTTTGTTCTTAATCGTAAGAACACTTGGAAGTCATGAGGACACTGACTTGAAGTCAAAATAAATACAGAAATAGTACTTCAAAAGCCCTGATGGCTGCCTGTCTTAAGATCTCCCTTCATTTTAAGTAAAGAAGTAGAATGCTAATCTCTGCATCAGAGATGGGGCCATGAAAGCCTCCACAAAGTGGAATGAAATGCCCAGAATCACTCATCTTACATTGCAAGGTCAGAATCAGGAAAAGAACACAGGTTTGCGAAATTCAGATCTGCATTTATTCCCTGCTACACTATCATATAAGAGCAAAGAGCCCTCAATGGCAGAAGCACTAGTGGCCCAAGACTAGAAACTACAAATGAGTTTATCGAGGCATGATGGGTCAGATAAGGAGATTGGAGGGGAAAGAAAATAGAAAGCCCAAGGGACCAGAGGGACATCACCAAGACAACTTTCAGGAATGGTGATAATGACCCAAAAAAGTGTGGAGAGACAAGATCATTTGTCATTGAGACCAAACACATCCATTTTATTTTCGGTTTTTCAAGGGTATTTCAGAGCTAT
>SJYT01025137.1:0-13031 GCA_006410635.1 Cephalophus harveyi | reverse complement strand
ATGTTTAGGGGAACTACTGACCAAAACTGCCCTCTCTGGCCAGATACCACAGGAACCATTTGCACCAGTTGGATTATGACAGGAGGTCCTGGTAAGGAACATGGAACTAATGGGCCACCACCAATCAGAAGTAAACACCAGTCCACATGTCCTACCAACCTCCCAGAATGCTTCTCGATGGAACCATCTTGGCTGAGCAATGCGTGCATGACCAGGAAGGACTCTGAGTCAGAGTGATTGGACAGAGACAATCTGCAAACTAAACCCATCACCATAAAACCTGAGACAGTGAGCCACATGGCAGAGCAGTTCTCCTGGGTTCCTTTACCTTCCTACTCTCCACCCAGGGGACCTTTCTTAATAAAGTTTCTTTCTTTGTTAGCATGTGTGTCTCCTTGGACAATTCATTTCTGAGTGTTAGACAAGAGCCCACTCTCAGGCCCCTTCCTGCAGCAGTGTGAACACTAGACCCCACAGAGCCTTGGTTTCTTCTTCATAAAATCAGAGTTGGCAAATCCTTCCAATGAGTGTCATTGAGGGGATCAAAAGAAATGGCCATGGAAACCGCATTTCACTTTAATAGTGGTTCACTATTAAATAGGTCACTCTTCTAGCTCATAGCGTGGGCTTCCCTGGTGGCTCAATGGTATAGCACTTGCCTGCCAATGCAGGAGATGCAGGTTCCATCCCTGGATTGGGAAGATGCCCTGGAGAAGGGAATGGCGACCCACTCCAGTATTCTTGCCTGGAAAATCCCCTGGACAGAGGAGCCTAGTGGCTACAGTGTGTGAAGTCGCAAAGAGTCAGACAGGACTTAACAACAAACAACTAGTCCATAGTAGAGCCTTTAAGCTGATAGCTAAGGAAGTGATCTATTCCTTTAACTGTGGGAAAGAAAATACCAATCCTACCCATTTATCTCACCTGTAGCCCTGCTACAAGAATAAAGTGAAAGAACATGGACAAACTCTGGTTGCTGAGACCCAGTAAGAACCGCACCATCAAGCTTACATGAGAAGTCTGAAAACAACACGATGCTTTCTCTATGCAGTCTCAGGAGGTTATTCATGAATAAATTTGCCTAGGCATCCAGAAAGGATCTGAATTTATAAACGCAGGGCAAATCTTATGCTGTTAATAGTTATCAATAAATTCTTGGCCTAATGAACAAATTTCAAAACCCAAGATAAGGCACAGCACTCTGGAAGCTGCTGTGGCATAATTAGCTCCATGTGAAATGAGTGGAGGATGGGGAGAAAAAAGACAGGAGAACTGGATTCAACTTTAATCCACTCATTATGGGCCAAACTATGGACAGAAGGTGTATCTGAATTGCCAGTGTCCTTGTTTTTAAAACCCTAATGACTTCCAATTGCCCTCTTTATAAAGTCTGAACTCATTATTTATAAGATAGGCTCAGCCTATTTGTCCTGCATTGCCTTCATCTGTCTATCCACCAAGATCGAGCCATATGGAGTAGCTCTTCCTGAAGGCTTCTTGGATCAATCAGCCTCTCGTGTTCAAGTGTGCTGCTTCAGCTGCCTTCAGGGCTCTTCCATGTGCAGACACCACCCTATGCCCTCCCTCTCTCACTTCTGAACTCCTGCTCATCCTCACATCTCCATTTAGGAAGTACTTCTTCGGGAAAGTCTTCCCTGACTACCCTAATCCAGCACAAATCCTTCCCACACCTTCCCATAGAATCCCACACTTCCTTTCTTAAAACACTCATAACATGGAAGAGCAGGATCTCTGTCTAGTTCACATCTCTCACCTGGACAAAAGTCTAGAGGGCCAGGGGTTTTATCCATCTTACTAACAACCAAATCGCCTATGCTCACACATAGGGGTTGCCCAAGAAAGTACATGGGAGAATGAATAGACTCTGGAAAAGGGATTAGAAGATTTCAGAGCAACATTTACCTGGAGCCTGGGGCTTCCAAGGTGGTGCTAGTGGTAAAGAATCTGCCTGCCAATGCAGGAGATACAAGAGACTCAGTTTCAATCTCTGCATTGGGAAGATTCCCTGGAGGAGGAAATGGCAACCCACTCCAGTATTCTTGACTGGAGAATCCCATGGACAGAGGAGCCTGGTGGGCTACAGTCCATGGGATCACAGAGTCGGACACGACTGAACATCTGAGCACTACCTGGAGCCTGGAAATTTTGTGAGAAAATGGCTATGCAGCCTTCTTTTATGTGTGTGCATTTTTTAAATGGAGAATTAACGGAATTTTGTGGGGGACACATCTCATTGTATGAGATGAAATATAATTTTAATTGCATATTTCAGGGCATTTATCATTCCCAGAATCAGGCATTGAAAGCTAATTTTATCCATTCAGCCCTCCAGTCTTCATGAAAACTTACGATTGACCCTACCATCATCAGTACGTGTGCAAGTACCCTTGGAGGATATGTTGCTCCCAAAAGAAACAACAGCATAATATCCAGAGCAACTGGACTCTGGGCTAAACAGTGTAGGAAATCCCAGTCTCTGGGCATCTTTCACTGTCACTTTAATGGGCATCTTATTTTAGGGGACATTGCTTAGGAAACAAGTCCGTGTGTGTGAGGACTGCCTGATAGTCTTGGTACATTCTTCTCCCCTTCCCGCCTCTTGTCTCCTTAGTTTGGGTGAAGCAGGAGTTCCATGCTGGACAGAAGTCAATCAACAGTGAAAAGCTGCACATACCACACGGAGTCCAGCCGTGGCTGTGTAGAGATGAGAGCTAGAAAGGTAAAATCAAGCAAACCTTGTTCAGCTTCAACAGCCAGGTGGGAAAGCGTGAAAAGAAACAGAGGCGTGAAAGAAGAAGGTGACTTGCACACACAAAACTAAGACAGAGGAGCAAGTAAGTATATCTGGGTACACGGGAGGACAGCCAATCTGGGAAGAACACCCAAAGAGGGGAATTTGGGAGTCAATACAAAATGAACAGTAGTTTACTGCTGAAAAAAGAAAAGATATTTAAGAAATGGCATTGGTGCCTCCTGCCCCTTGAAGAAGGCATGCATACATGTTTAGTCCCTCACTTGTGTCCAGCTCTTCGTGACCTCATGGACAGTAACCCACCAGGTTCATCTGTCCATGGAATTTTCCAGGCAGCAGTACTGGAGTGGGTTGCCATTTCCTATTCCCGGGGATCTTCCTGGCTCAAGGATTGGACTCGCATCTCCTGCATTGGCAGGCAGATTCCTTACCACTGAGCCACCTAGGAATTGAAGAAGGCAGGCAATTCTATTTGTTCCAGGATTATAATCTTTCTTGCATCATTTTCCTATAATCTTTGCTCACTCCAGACCCCAAAGATGGACTTCCCTAGTGATCCGGTGGTTAAGACTATGTGCTTCCAATGCAAGGGGTTTAATCCCTGGTCAAGTAGACCCACATGACATGTGTCCAAAAGCAAAAAATAATGAAATAAAGCAAAAAAAAAAAAAAATCCAAAAGAAAAGGCCTGTTTTCTCAGAGATTCTCTGTGATACCAGTTTTCTGATCCTCAGCCATAATGATGACCTGGATTTGAAATGAAACATAAGATAGAATTTTCTGTATTTCTCACTTTATGGTGTATTGAATGTTTTCATTCTATTTTGCACAGGGACAGGAAGAACCAGCTTTTAAATTTCCTAGAGAGACAGCCCAAAACCTTAGGTTATCCATCCTCACTTTCATTCGCCTTTCCTTATCTTTCTCCCTCCTTTTATTTTTCACTTTTGTCTTCTCCTTATAGCAGCCACAAGTATGGAAATCCATCCACACATAAGTATTCTCCCAGTCCTCTGTCTCTTCCTCAAGTACATGGATGATACAATTTCCCATGCCATCATTTTGCAGTGAAAGGTTTCTGATAAATCTCAAACTTAGTGTCCTAGGCTTCTTCTCTTTGTGCCAAGAAGGTTCCAAATGAGCCACTGCAAAGAAAATAAAAATGAAAGGCTGAAAGAGGGACAAAAAGGATCTAAGAGAGAGGGGAGAGAAGAAGGGGAAGGAGGGAGGGTCATCATGGCCAGGCAAAAGCAAGGATGGATTGGGTTTTTTGATGGAACTTGCAAAGTGGGCAAACGGAAAGGTCAGCACTGCTGGGAAGATAAAAGGATGAGAACAAAGAAACCACTTTATGCAGCGATATTAGTGCTATCAGGAGCAATAAAACTGCATGGCCACAATCGAACATCGGAGTGGAGGATGACGCTGGGGCGAGGCCCGGCTGATGCCTTCAGGAGGCACGGGGCATTCATTGGGAGGGGTGTGGACATCAAAGCCCTGCAGGAGGAGCCCTTTAGACCCAAGAATGGACACGAGAGAGTTGAAATGCATGCCTTCTCTCTGCCACTGCCCACAGAGATCCCTCCATCCTTGAGCCCCTACAGAGTGAAGAGGAAACCCAGACCTCAGCACACACCCAGTGACAGTACAATTAACCAATAGACACTGTCTGAGAATCACTTACATTCCTTGGAGCCCTAGGACTTCAAAAAACATGGGATTCATGGGATTTTTCCCTCAAGGATCTTGCAATCTAACAGGAAGCTAGCATTTGCTGCTGTTGAGTCACTAAGTCACGTCTGACTCTGCGACTCCATGAACTATACAGCACACCAGGTTTCCCTGTCCTTCACTCTCTCCCAGAGCTTGCTCAAACTCATGTCCATAGTGTCAATGATGCCACACATATGTGAAAAAAAAATAGATGGGATTATTAATTAAGGTGGCTTCTCTAAGTTGAAATAAACACAAATTCCCCTCAAAGACAAATATCCTCTTCAAGCTGAACTCATTTAAAAAATAATAATGCTTAAATCTGCAAGACATGAAACATTATATTATATTTAAAGATAGCTAATAAAATTTGAATGCATCATAGTTTAGTGCGATAGATATTGCTCTGCTAAAGATAAAGTTGTGATGCAGTTTTTACGATGAAGTTTCCCTTGTGTTGAAGTGAACAACAGCATGCTTAGTAAGATTCTCAACAAGATTTTAGAAAGAACTTACAGTGTAGAGCACAGGAGCAGGAGGAAGACAGAAGTCCTTTCTCTCAAGTTGTTTACATCTGCCTGGTCACAGAGAACAAGTAAACCCCCGACAAGACTGAGATACAGGGAGACTGAGTCTAAGCAAGAGACAAACCTCTGCTGCACTGAGTGTTCTGACACAGAGTTTAACATGGACAAGTGTTGCCAGGGAGACACAAGGGGGATCTTCCTCCTCTCTCCTTAGTACGGTCTCACTAGACATGATTTCCAGTTAGGACGGACTTTAAAAAGATACACGCATCACATTGTTCATTGCAGCACTATTTACAAGAGCCAAGACATGTAGTTCCCTGCTAGTCTAATGGCTAGGATTCAGTGCTTTCACTGCCAAGGCCTGGGTTTGATTCCTGGTCAGGAAAGTCTCTCTTAAAGGTTTCTCTCATAACTCAGTTGGAAAAGAATCCACCTGCAATGCAGGAGACTCCAATTCGATTCCTGGGTTGGGAAGATCCACCGGAGAAGGGATAGGCTACCCATTCCAATATTCTTAGGCTTCCTTTTTGGCTTAGCTGGTAAAGAATCCATCTGCAATGTGGGAGACCTGAGTTCGATCCCTGGGTTGGGACCATCCCCTGGAGAAGGGAAAGTCTATTCACTATAGTATTCTGGCCTGGAGAATTCTGTGGACCATACAGTCCATGGGGTCACAAAGAGTCAGACGCAACTGAGCGACTTTCACTAAGACATGGAAACTTCTGAACTGCCTGTCAACAGATGAATGGATAAGGAAGAGATGGTGCAATGGGATACCACTCAACCAGAAAAAGTAATGGAATAATGTTATTGGCAGCAACGTAGATGGATCTAGAGATTACCATACTAAGTAAAATAACGGCGAAAGAGAAAGACAGATACCATATAATATCACTTATATGTGGAATCTAATACACTGCATAAATGAACATATCTATGAGACAGAAACAGACACACAGATATAGAGAACACAGTTGTGGCTGACAAGGGAGTGGGGAGTGGGGGAGGGAATGACAGCAAGTTTGGGGTTCAGTTCAGTTCAGTCGCTCAGTCGTGTCTGACTCTTTGCGACCCCATGAATCACAGCACGCCAGGCCTCCCTGTCCATCACCAACTCCCGGAGTTCACTCAGATTCACGTCCATCGAGTCAGTGATGCCATCCAGCCATCTCATCCTCGGTCATCCCCTTCTCCTCCTGCCCCCAATCCCTCCCAGCATCAGAGTTTTTTCCAATGAGTCAACTCTTCGCATGAGGTGGCCAAAGTACTGGAGTTTCAGCTTCAGCATCATTCCTTCCAAAGAAATCCCAGGGCTGATCTCCTTCAGAATGGACTGGTTGGATCTTCTTGCAGTCCAAGGGACTCTCAAGAGTCTTCTCCAACACCACAGTTCAAAAGCATCAATTCTTCGGTGCTCAGCTTTCTTCACAGTCCAACTCTCACATCCATACATGACCACAGGAAAAACCATAGCCTTAGCAGATGCAAACTAGTTTATATAGGATGGATAAACAACAAGGTCCTACTGTATAGCACAGGAAACCATATTCAATATCCTCTGATAAAACATAATGAGAAAGAAAATGAAATGAACACATAAATTCATACATATATATGTATAACTGAATCACCTTGCTATATGGCAAAAATTAATATGACATTGTAAACCAATGACAGTAAGTTGTTTTTTAAAAAATACAGCCTTTGTTTCTGCCTTGGATTACTCTTTTGTGTTTCTAAGCAAGTTTGTAGAAAAGCAAACTCTCTGGAATTGATGTAAACATTTATCTGGTGTCTCATCAACAGTCAAACTTCTCAGCAAGCACAATTAGAATGGAGACTGAGAAGAAAAAGTCCTGTTCTGAACTGCTCAGGACCATGTGAGACAATATAATATAATAATATACATAATATCAGTTCAGTTCAGTCACTCAGTCATGTCTGACTCTTTGCAACCCCAAGGACTGCAGCACACAAGGCTTCCCTGTCCATCACCAACTCCTGGAGTTTACTCAAACTCATGTCCATAGAGTCGGTGAAGCCATTCAACCCTCATCCTCTGTCATCCACTTCTCCCCTGCCTCAGTCTTTCCCAGCATCAGGGTCTTTTCCAATGAGTCAGTTCTTCACATCAGGTGGCCAAAATCTTGGAACTTCAGCTTCAGCTTCCAATGAATATTCAGGACTGATTTCCTTTAGGATAGACTGGTTGGATCTCCTTGTAGTCCAGGGGACTTTCAAGAGTCTTCACCAACACCACAGTTCAAAAGCATCAATTCTTCAGCGCTCTGTTTTCTTTATAGTCCAACTCTCACATCCATACACGACTACTGGAAAAACCATAGCTTTGACAAGATGGACCTTTGTCAGCAAAATAATGTCTCTGCTTTTTAATATGCTGTCTAGGTTGGTCACAGCTTCTCTTCCAAGGAGCAAGCATCCTTTACATAACATAGTTTCTATATAACATAGATATGTGTTCTCTAAATGTATTTAGCCTCTGAGTTAACAGATATACACATACATATATATGGGCTTCCCTTGTGGCCCAGATGGTCAAAGAATCTGTCTGCAATATGGGAGACCCGGGTTCTATCCCTGGGTTGGGACTATCCCCTGGAGAAGGGAATGGCAACACACTCCAGTATTTCTGACTGGAGAATTCCATGGACAGAGGAGCCTGATGGGCCACATACAGTCCATGGAGTTGCAGAATCAGACCCAACTGAACAGCTAACACACACACACAAACACACACACACAGTGTAGGAAAAAAATTTAATTAAAAATTCTTTTTAAATACAAGGGAGGAGTTGTCAGGGAGAAGCAGATAGGATAGTCTCTTGTAAACAGTGCCTTGATTTTGGAGGGGCTGAAGGAAAGAAGGGAAGGAAGAAGAAGGGGAGAGAGAGAGGAAAGAAGGAAAGATAGATTGGTTATTCCGTGCTTAGGAGATTTTATGTGTGAATACTGCAAAATTTTGTATGGAATATTACAATATTCTGGTCCATTAATTCTGCCAATTTGCTGTCCCTTATCTAAATCATTTGTCCTTGGTGTTCAGTTGAGAAATGCAGTCTCTGAAAAAAATAGCCTCAAAATAGCCACTCTTCATAAAACACAAAAGGGTTGGACTACAGAGTTTGGTTTCATCTCATTTCTTTTCTCTCTGAATATAGTTCCCAGTGTGTCTATTCTTGGGAGGGTGGATAAAGCTGTCACTCTTAAAGTCAGACTTTGTGTGTGTGTGTGTGTGTGTGTGTGCTAAGTCAGTTGTGTCTGACTCTTCGTGATCCTGTGAACTGTAGCCCACCAGGCTCCTCTGTCTGTGGGATTGTCCAAGCAAGAATACTGGAGTGGGTTGCCATGCCCTCCTCCAGGGGATATTCCCCACCCAGGAACTGAACCCAAGTTTCTTAAGTCTCCTGTATTAGGAGATGGGCCCTTTACCCCCAGTGCCACATGGGAAGTTATAACAGTAAAGAGGGCACAGGGACCCTTTATGCCCAGTCTCTGAGTCCTGAAACTGGGAGGAGGACTTGGGGTGCTAAACTCTTCCTTCTCCCTAGACCATGGGATCCTGCAAGGTAGTGACAAGTGAAGGATCCATCTACCTCTCCTTTCATCACATCATGTGAATCAGACCCTTTCCCCAGGGAAACGCTTAGAGATCCCTGTTACCAGACACAAGATGAATGACCTTGTCCTAAAAACCTAGACAGATGAAGATGTATTTCAGAAGCACATCTGTTTTGCTTCAGCAGTCAGCATACCACAAATCCACAGGCTACACATGCTGGTTCCAATGAGACTAGAAAGATGGATAAGCAGAAACCCAGGAAAACTGGAATAGATAAGGTGATGGGACCAGAGGTCTGAGTTAATGCAATAACTACTAAAAACTCTGAAGGCTTCATTTAGCTTTTTGGTTTCCACCATGGCAATGCCATACACAGAGATTGGGGAAGGTTCCAAAATGTCCACCTATGGTACATTAACTCCTCATTAAGTCGGGCCACTGGGATGGAAGTGTGATTCACAGAATAGGATGAGATAAAAGTTAATGTATTCCATATATCACACATTGAACCAAGATAATAATGTGTTGCTTAAGGAAGATTATTGCAGATAAATATGTAAGAGTGGTCCATAAATCAAATATCAGTTTTTAATGTGAAATAAGTATGTGCAAAATTATAGGACCTGTAATTAAACCAACAGTTTTATTTGAAGAAATCTGTGTAAGCCTGTGTTTATGATTTTTTTTAAGCTATTGTTTCTAACTGATTTTAAGGCAGCATTCCAAGATATATGTCTACTATATTAACAAGAAAAGATGTGTAATCTCACCTATAAAAATAATATTTAAATACAAGTCTGGAGGGATTGGGATGCACTGGGAGGTTAGGATTGGCTTATATACACTACCATATATAAAAATGGGCTTCCCAGTTGGTGCTAGCGGTAAGAATCCACCTGATAGTGAAGGGGAGATGTAAGAAATGTGGGTTTGATCTTTGGGCCAGGAAGATCCGCTGGAGAAAGACATGGCAACCTACTCCAGTATTCTTGCCTGGGAAATCCCATGGACAGAGGGGTATGGTGAGCTACAATCCATGGGGTTGCAGAGTTGGACATGACTAAAGTGACTTAGCTTGCATGAAGGCATGTATAAAATAGACAACTCAACAATGACCTCCTGTATAGCAGAGGGAACTCTACTCAATGCTCTGTGGTGACCTAAATGGGAAGGAAGTCCAAAAAAGAGGGATATATGTATACATACAATTTTTGCTAAGATAAAATGGGTAGAAGGGAAGGGGAATCAAGTACAATTTCTGAAATCTGACAAGGCCCATAGTATTTACATGAAAATACTAACCTTTCTGTGCCCTCTCACTTAGAACAAGTTATCCATCCAAATGGTTGTCTACAAAAGGTCCAGAAAGGGCTGAGCTTCCTCAGAGGGATAGTTTCTGATTCTCTGAAGCTCCTTCTATAGACCATTTATTGATGTCTCTTCCTGGCCATAGAATGATGCTTAAAAGAATAGACTTTGGGTCATACAGCCCTAAATAAAATATGCTTCACTTAATATCTTCCATTTGTGTCACCCAGTTCAGGTCATTGAAATGTACAGAGCCTCTATAACATCATTTGTATGAGGGGTCTAATAACAAACCCTCCTTAAGGGTTCATATATTTAGAAAGATGTTTCATTGTTGTTCAATTGCTAAAAAGTGTTAGTCACTCAGTCGTGTCCAACTCTTTGTGACTCCATGGACTGTAGCCAGGCTCCTCTGTTCATGGAATTCTCCTGGCAAGAATATTGGAGTGGGTAGCCATTCCCTTCTTCAGGGCATCTACCTGACTCAGGGATTGAACCCTGGTCTCCCCACTGAAGGCAGATTCTTTAATGTCTAAGCCACCAGAGAAACCCTTAGCAATTGAGACGCTCAATTGCTAACTAGTGTCTAACTCTGTGCAACCCCATAGGCTGTAAAAACCAGGATGCTCTGTCCCTCACTGTCTCCCAGAGTTTGCTCGAATTCATGTCCATTGAGTTGGTGATACTATGTCTAACACATAGATATCAGTAAACAGCAGTTGTATTATCAAAATTATCTAATGACTCTGAAAACACCAGACATTGTTCCTAAATTGAACATAGATCATCCTTTGTCCTTTTTGGCATATTATGATACTATGCAAATAACAACCATTTTCTACCATGTGTGTAGCAATAGTTCTAGGACAGAGATGCCCCCAGTGACCACAAGGCCCTTGACACTTGGTAGCTCTGTCCCTAAACATGCCTCTGCAGAGGGACCAACGGTTGCAGGTGAAAACCTGAAGAAGAGGAGAAGTGCTCTACAGATCAACAGGAAGACTTTCTAATGACACGGATATGCCTCTGTGTCTAATGAAGAATTCATAGCAAAACACTAAAAATAAGCTAAAGAAAACAGGGCTTCCCTGATGGCTCTGATGGTAACGAGTCTGCCTGCAAAGTGTGCAACCCATCTCTCAAAACTATGTTTTAGCTCAATCATCAGAAAATAACAGCTAGAGAAGCGTTCTGTGATGGTGTAAGTTTTCTCCGAGGGTGGGGGAGGAGGAGGAAGAGGCTCTCTTTTAGCCCTTCCCTGGCTCTGGGGAGTGTCTATTGCCTTGTTGTAGTCTAACACTGATATACAGGGAAAAGTGCCTCTGCCCTTTACTTTTGCAATTGATGGTCTTGGACTCCACTGTTATGGCCCCGGCTCCCTGAAAGGTCTATTGATTTATTTCTTTTATATTAGAAAACCATATCTGCTCATTATCTCAGAAGGTCACTGGAAGGGAGATATTTCTTCCAGCTTCAACATCAGATCACTTGGCCTTTTTCATATCTCTCTTGGCACGGCAGGAGCTCTGTGAGAAAAGGGGAGGCTGGGACAAAAAATAAAAGCACATTTTTCCTAGGCAGGAAGTTCAATGCAAAGACTCGGCAGAATACATAAATACACAAAGCAGGCTCATCAGCTAGTGGTCTTCAACTTTTATTTCAATTGTTTTTTTCAAAGCTAATTATTTCTAGGAAGTCCTGCCTTAACTAAGGGGGCTGGAGACTCTCAGTCATTTGATTTTTTTTTTTTTAAATTTCAGAGGCTTGAATTTCCCTTCTATTCATTTTCTAGCAGGGACCTAGGCTCAGCTAATATTTTCATGACACACCTGAATAAGATATGGCATCATTCTAAAAAAATTATTCTCACAAGAAAACTATATGTATTTAAATTACTTTTCCTTATGTATCCATGTTAGCTTGACTTTTCTTTCATGCCTGTGTGTAAATGTGTATTTAATTAGATGCCCCAGAAGGACCATGTTAAATAGATAAAATTAGATCTGCTTAGATCAATGGAATCAACACATAACCATTTTTCAACACATAACCATTCTGATGTTGCTATAAATTCATTCAGTGTCTCTCAAAATAGTCTCAGAATAAAATAGTCTCTGTTTTTGTTGTTGAGTTGCTAAATCATGTCCAACTTTTTGCAACCCTATGCACTCTAGCACACCAGGCTCCTCTATCCTCCATTATCTCCGAGTTTGCTTAAATTCATGTCCATTGAGTCAGTGATACTATCCAACCATCTCACCCTCTGCTGCCCCCTTCTCCTCTTGCCCTCAATCTTTCCCAGCAGCAGGGTCTTTTCCAATGAGTTGGCTCTTCACATCAGGTGGCCAAAGTATTGGAGCTTCAGCATTAGTTCTTACAATGGATATTCACAGTTGATTTCCCTTAGGATTGACTGGTTTGATTTCCTTGCTGTCCAAGGGACACTCAGGATTCTCTGGGACCACTTATACTTGAATCCTCTTGGGATCTTGTTTAAAATACAGTCTCTTACCAGTGTTTTATAGTTTTCTATATATAGGTCTTTAGTTTCTTTAGGTATATATATTCCTAAGTATTTTATTCTTTTCGTTGCAATAGTGAATGGAATTCTTTCCTTAATTTCTCTTTCTATTTTCTCATTATTAGTGTATAAGAATGCAAGGGATTTCTGTGTGTTGATTTTATATCCTGCAACTTTACTATATTCATTGATTAGCTCTAGTAATTTTCTGGTGGAGTCTTTAGGGTTTTCTATATAGAGGATCATGTCATCTGCAAACAGTGAGCATTTTGATTCTTCTTTTCCAATTTTGCATTCCTTTTATTTCTTTTTCTGCTCTGATTGCTGTGGCCAAAACTTCCAAAACTATGTTGAATAATAGTGGTGAAAGTGGGCACCCTTGTCTTGTTCCTTACTTTAGGGGAAATGCTTTCAATTTTTCTCCATTGAGGATAATGTTGGCTGTGGGTTTGTCATATATAGCTTTATTATGTTGAGGTATATTCCTTCTATTCCTGCTTTCTGGAGAGTTTTTATCATAAATGGATGTTGAATTTTGTCAAAGGCTTTCTCTGCATCTATTGAGATAATCATATGGCTTTTATTTTTCAATTTGTTAATGTGGTG
>SJYT01025130.1:22827-42603 GCA_006410635.1 Cephalophus harveyi | reverse complement strand
TTGCACTTCTGCTTAGGCAACATGATGAATGACAATGCCATGGGTAGACAGTTTTACTTTTGAACAATCTACCATATTACAGTGCATCAGCAGAGTCTGTCTTGGGTTTTTTTGTTTTGGAGCCTATTGACATAAATTCTCTCAGAATATATTTGTATATCCTTTTCCAATGAGGTGGCTTTTCATTTGGATGGAACAAGTTCATATACTGATGTAAGCTGAAGATGAAGAAAACATCCAAAAGAGGAAAAGATAGACATTTTTCAATTTATCTTCCTTAAATGACATTAAAGCAAAGGGACAGTATCATGGTTTTGAAAACACCTATTATTTAAACAGTATCTCCTTGCTTTGAAAAATGTGTATCATTCCTCACCACATTTTAATACTGTGCATGTGGATTCCAGATACATAAACCGCTGAATCTGCCTCTGAGACTCGGAAAGGATAAATGAAGTGAAAGTTGCTCGGTCATGTCCAACTCTTTGTGGTCCATGGAATTCTCCTGTCCAGATATTGGAGTGGATAGCTGTCCCCTTCTCCAGGGGATCTTCCCAACCCAGGGATCGAACCCAGGTCTCCCACATTACAGATCGCTGAATCTGCCTCTGAGACTCGGAAAGGATAAATGAAGTGAAAGTTGCTCAGTCATGTCCAACTCTTTGTGGTCCATGGAATTCTCCTGTCCAGATATTGGAGTGGATAGCTGTCCCCTTCTCCAGGGGATCTTCCCAACCCAGGGATCGAACCCAGGTCTCCCACATTACAGACAGACTCTTTACCAACTGACCATAAGGGAAGCACAACAATACTGGAGTAGGAAAGAATAAGGAAAATAAAGAAAAAACTAACTATAAGATCTCTTGATTAGTGATCTAAAAAGGCCACATCCGACTCTTTGTGACCCCATGGACTGTAGCCCATCAGGCTCCTCTGTCCATAGAATTCTCCAGGCAAGAATACTGGAGTGGGTTGCCATTTCCTTCTCCAGGGGATCTTCCCAGCCCAGGGATCAAACGCAGGTCTCCTGCATTGCAAGAAGATTCTTTACTATCTGAGCCACCAGGGAAATCCCTTCAAAGCAGAGAGGCTGTTTAAAAATATAAATGTTGCCTTCCTAAGATTTTACTTTTGGGAGGATTCTCCATGTAGAATATAATGCATTTGGAATTTAAGGATTTGATTTCTCAGCATTGTCTCATTAAGATTTGACCAAGGAGAAAATTGAGTTCCAAGTGAAGAAACAAGTCATGGAAGGTATTAGCATCAGTGATGAGCTTCTGTTGACAGTCATTGGTAGATACCTTTTAGGAAAAACTAGTGTTTACGGCATCAGATTTCTTTTGCTTAAGTCTGAAGTGCTATTCTAAGAGTTTATGCAGATGATGACTACATTTCAGCCAGGCTCTTGGGGCTTAGGCTCTGTTTTTTCCCTTCTGCAGTAGTTTAAGTATTAAGATTTGACCAAGGAGAAAATTGAGTTCCAAGTGAAGAAACAAGTCATGGAAGGTATTAGCATCAGTGATGAGCTTATGTTGACAGTCATTGGTAGATACCTTTTAGGAAAAACTAGTGTTTACGGCATCAGATTTCTTTTGCTTAAGTCTAAAGTGCTATTCTAAGAGTTTATGCAGATGATGACTACATTTCAGCCAGGCTCTTGGGGCTTAGGCTCTGTTTTTTTTCCTTCTGCAGTAGTTTACTTGCAGTGTTTTCCTCAACAATTCGAGGAGGTGCAACAAGTGCATCTAGTCAACTTCTTTTGCTCCGTGGCCTTCCAGGTACCCTGCGTTACAGCCCAGAAGTGCTTTTGCAATCTCACCCCAGTGACTGTCTCTCCTTCACTCTTTCCATTGGCTCTGGCCTTTATACCAAGCAGGCTCCTGCCTCTGAGCTTTGTCCTTGCTGCCTCTCTGCCTGCAAGACTTCCTCCAGATCTTCCCATGATGAGTGGCATGTCCAGGTCTCATCTTTCATAGGGCCGTCCCTGTAATTCTACAACTCCAGTCAGGCTCTTTCTCATTACTGCCTTTCATGGCCTTCTCTTCTGAACTGTGTTCTATAACTTGTTTATTATCTATTTCCCCCTATTAAAATATAGAATTCATGAGATCGTCTATCTTCTTCGACAGAGAATCCAAAGGATCTGACACATGATAGGTCTAAAGTAAAATGGATATTGAATGAATGACTAACCTTCAAATTTACCCTTCTCCATGGATCTTTCTTCCTTGACTTAATATTGCTTTTTTCTTCCTCAAATCAGAGATAAAGTTGCACATTTTTGAGATCTATTATGTGAGATGCTTTGCATATTTTAATCCTTGAAACTACTCATGGAGGTAACTATTAATATGCCTATGGAAACTGACAAAGCTAAAAATAATCAGAACCAGAATTTTAAACAAAAGTCAGGTGATTTCAAAGCTGCTGATTTCATTAAGCTATGTGGATGCCCTTTAGTTCTTTTTCTTGCCTGATTGCTCTTGCTAGGACTTAGTCCTGTGTTGCCTAGGAGTGGTGAGAGTGGACACTCTTGTTTTGTTTCTGATCTTAAAGGAAAAGCTTTCAACCTTTTCCACCAAATGTGATGTTAGCTGTGGGCTTGTCACATGCGGATTAAAATGAGGTCTTATTGCTCAGTATCCCCCTTTATTACATGCAGTCTCTTATGCTTTTCCATTCCACCCTCTCCCCTACTCCAAATTTTGTGTTTTATCCTGTAACCTTGATATTGTTAGGAGTTCTTTGACTATTATAACTTTCTTTTACATTCTAATAGCAAGGAACATTAGGAAAGTCACACTGTAAACATGTTATCAGTGCTTGTTGAAGTAAACTGACTAAATGAATAGACAGATGATAAAAACCAGAAAAAAATCCCATAGAAAATTCTTGAGAGTTCACACTGTTATCAGCACTGAATGGAAGCTATGGTCCAAACAAATACGGAGTCTGAACCATCCTTGTATATATTTTAAGGTGGGTTACTGCAAGAGAGCAGTATAGCTGCATAGTTTTATAGCAGTATAGTTGTATAGTTTGTATAGTTGTATAGTTACATAGTATATATGAAAATTCTCATAGTATTTATGAAAATTAACCAGCTATTTAAAAACATATTGAAAAATCTTAGGAAATTGGCTGAAGTAAAATACCATGCCCCCTAGATTAACAGATTATATTCCCAATCCTCTGTCTCAAAATGGACTGGTTATTTTTTGCCTCTAGGGAATTTTCTTGAATTTACATTGATTCTCACTGATTTCATGTAAGTAAATGGTTTTCAGAAGACTAGTAGGCCTATATATTGAATTGGGCTTTACTTTTAAGCATCAATTGAATACACTGAAATGAGAAAAATAATTATAGTAGTACTGCTCATCCATAGGTGATCCAAGATGTCAGTGGATGCCTGAAAGCCATGGGTTGTACCACACCCTATATATATTATATTTTCCTATACATACATATCTTTGATAAATTTTATGTTAAGCACAGTAAGAAATTAACAATAATAACTAATAATAAAATAGAACAATTATAACAATATATTAAAATAAAAGTTATGTGAAAGTGGTTTCTCTCTCTCAAAATATCTATTGTACAAATTCAATGCCTTTTCCATAGTAACTAAGTACTTTATCACACACAGTAGCCATAATTTTTATAGTTCAAGGTGTGATAGTATAAAGTTAGCATGTATTTTTCTTTCTTCACAATTTCATCAGCAGAAGATATGTTCTTACAAAAGATCTTAGCAATGTCGCATACAACTTTTTTTTCTTATTGAGAACTTACACCTTTTCACTTAAAGAAAGCACTTTACAGCTCCTCTTTGGCAAATCTGAATTGCCAGCAACACTACTCTTGTGTTTTGGAGTCATTATTAAGTAAAATAAGGGTGACTTGAACACAAACACTGCAATAGTGTAATGACCCATCTGATAACCAAAGATGGCTAATGGGTGGGATGTGATGGGCAAAGGGATGATTCACATCCAGGACAGGACAGAGATGGATGACACGAGATTTCATCACACTACTCAAATGGTGCACAATTTAAGATTTAGGAATTATTTACTTCTGGAATTTTCCATTGAAAATTTTTGGACAGCAGTTGACCACAGGTAACTGCTGAAGGAGAAGCATTGGATAAGTGGGGACTATTGTATATATAATTTAGATCACTTAATAAGACTGGCACTCCAGTACTCTTGCCTGGAAAATCCCATGGATGGAGGAGCCTGGTAGGCTGCAGTCCATGGGGTGGCTAAGAGTCAGGCATGACTGAGCAACTTCACTTTCACTTTTCACTTTCATACATTGGAGAAAGAAATGGCAACCTACTCCAGTATTCTTGCCTGGAGAATCCCAGGGACAGAGGAGCCTAGTGGGCTGCTGTCTATGGGGTTGCATAGAGTCAGACATGACTGAAGTGACTTAGAATAAGACTGGGATTTTTAGAAATCAAACCAGTTACTTAAAAACACTCTATGTTCAATGTTTTTATGGAAGACCTACTGCATGTAGGTAATTTTAGGCACTAGAAATATGGTGGCAAGCAAGACATTATCCCTTTGTTCAAGAAAGGTGCATTTTAGTGGGGAATCAGTTATTGAATAAATAAAACTACAGTAAATACATAATAACAAATTGTGATAATGTGTTTTAAGAAAAGAAGGATAATATTGAGGGGAACTGACAGGAAGACAAAGTGGTGAGAAGTCACTAAATGCTGTGGGGAAAAAATCCCATTTTCATTGGAATCTGGAGGCATGGAATGGTAGAAATGGTGTTGGGGTGAAAAGAGGGGAGAGGAGTAGGAAGAGATGAGGCTAGTGGAGAAAACAGCAAGTGTGATGTCCTCCCAATCTGAAGACAGGAAAAGTGCTGACTAAGGAGCTCCAGTGTGCTAGAGTAAGTGAGCAAGTGAGATAGTAAATGCAGAGAATCGGCCATATTTGGCAGGTAAACCAAGTAAGGTGGAGCTACTGACAATGGCTGTTAAAAAGACAGCCATGTCACATGTATACACAGGCATCATCATGTGTATTTTTCAGTGACAGGATTGATTTAATCAGATGCCTCTGTATTCTTTTACAAAGTCCAATGAATTCACATATTTCTTCACTTACAAAGCTGTTATTGATTGCCTGCAACATGCATGGCACTGCACTATATCTAATGGCATTTGGAAATGGGCCATCATGCCAAAACAGACGTGAGCATTGACAAACTGAATCACAGAATACTGAATATTTTCACATTAAAAAAATACTTTGTAGCCAGTAGCCTTGGTTCAGGGTGGGAAAGCTGAATGAATATACAAATATTTCTCAGAATCTGATTTGGACCAAGCATCAGGTTGTAAGTCTTGCTCCCTTAGGTTGAATCCTGGCTCAAGCACCTCCTCAGTGTAGGCAAGTGCATTCTTTCCTTTGAGCCCCAGGTTCCTATTTTGTAAACTGGGGATTGGGCTCCCCTTGTGACTCAGAGGTAAGTTATCTGCCTATAATGCAGGAGACAGGCCAGAGATGGGGGTTTGATTCCTGAGTCAGGAAGATACACTGAAGAAGGGAATGGCAACCCACTCCTGTATTCTTGCCTGGAAAATCCCATGGACAGAGAAGCCTGGCAGCTACAGCCCATGGGGTTGCAGAGAGTCAGATATGACTAAGCTACTGAGCACTCACAAACTGGGGTTATGGTAAAAAGCTTACGTGACACACGTTATCTAGGAGGGGAAGCCTAAACAGATATCGCACGTGGAACACAGATTGCAGTGTTTGTCATATCTCATGGACTTAATAAATGGCAACCATTATATTTTACTCCACACACTGAGCCAGAAGAATAGTTTCTATTTTATTGTAATTTTCAGTTTGAGGGCATTGAGTTGACTCTAGCTGCCCCTGGCTGATTGTTAGAATTACTGGAAATAATCATTTGTTTTGTCTGGGGATATGGCTGGGCAGCTGGAGTGTTTAAAGCTCCCCAGGTGATTCTAATGTGCAGTGATGGTTGCAAACCACTGACCTAGAGGCTGCTTCAGGAGGATGACACCACCAAGCTCCACTCTGCATCTTGGACTACCTCAGGTGAGTGGTGAAACTGCCGAAGGGTAGGTGAGAGCAGGTACACACTGCAGCGTTGAGAAACCTGAAAGATCCATCTACTGTGTCTCCAGGGCCCTGTTTGCCCTACATTTTCTGTCATTTTAGTGTTAGTTTCTAACTGGCTCTGAACATTCTTTTATCCCTGGGATTGTAGCCCCCATTGCCTCTTTGCGGAACCAGTGACCCCAAAAGCTAAAATTACCCTTTCAGGTTATTAAGAGGAACATCTCCACATCACAAAATGTTTGTACATTTAATAACATCCTGGCACTCTGAAAAAGCCTATGTATTTCTGACAGTGTCTGCTGGACTTGGAAGGGTATTTTACAGATGGACAGCTTGAGACTTCAGATCATCATGTTCTTCCACAAATGGTCCTGCTCCTTCCAATGTTGTTAGGAAAATCTTCCTAAGCCACCTCTTTATTATGTCATTCTTCAGTACAAAAACTTCAACTGTCTCCCTATGACTACAGGAAAAATTGCTTAAACATGGCTGTCAAGTCTCTTGACTATCTGGATCAGACACCATTTCTAGACATCTCAAACTTTTTTTCTTGCACAAACTTTGTATTTTAGCCAAATGGTCTGTTTACTGTACCCTGAACTTGCATTATGTTTTTTGCCCTCTATACCGGTGAGCCAATTTTGAATAGAAGATGTATACAAGTCATTTGAGAATCTTGTTAAAGATTTAGTATTTATTAGTGAACGCATTATTAGTGTTTGAGGGTCTGGGGTGGGATCACAGTGAGGCTCTGCATTTCTAACAAACTCCTGTGTATTGCAGAGGTTGCTGATGCTAGAACCACACTTGGGTGGCAAGACTTCACACAGAGGCCGGGAAAATCTCAGGTGAACTATGTCCTATTTAGTGCTCTTTGCCTGTCTCAGTCCTGCTTGTCTTCAATGGCTATGTGACAGAGTGATTCAATGAGATCCTAATTTGCTTTATCTCCTCACAGTACTTTCTCCATCCATTTCACAAAGGTAGTATGACCCTCTGTGTCTTCCTGCGGTTTCAGGAGAGATTTCTGTTTCTGGGCTGGAAGAAAGGTGACTTCCAAGACACATCCTAGTCTGGGTTTTGCCTTCTTGAGGCATAAGCTATTGACAAGAATCGTGCTGGGTTTCCTGGGCAGGAGGAGATGGTAGCCCTTTGGGAAGAGCAGCAGTCAGGAGAGTTCCCTGTCTGCGAAGGGGATGGAGGTCTGAGGAGGTCACATGCCTGCGGGGATGGCTGAGTGCCCTATCCAGTGCACCGAAAGCCTGGCAACAGAGCTCTCAGCCTTGCCAGATGCAGGCACCCCAAGTTCAGCATATAAACTGAAGGAGAGAAGCTGCTTCCTGTCCATTTTAAAGCAAATTCACAACCTTGGTACAAATGGCCAGAGGTGGAATAAAAATAACTGATGTGATGTTCCACAGGCTAGGGAGCTGAGAAAAAAGATTTTAGGTTGACTTACGGAAAATAAATGGATACTTCCTTTAGGGCTGAATGTTTGAATCAAGTTTCATATGTGCTAAACTTATTTCCGGTCCAGTCTCTTCCCTGGAGCCTGAGTTGATGTGTTTAAGGGCATCGTGGCAGAGACAAGAAGTCCTGACTTTGTAATTCTGATTGAATTCTTGATTTCAAATGGATATGAGCCTCAGAGTTCTCATTTGTAAAAATGTGAGTCCCAGCGCTCAGTTCATAGGAGGGTTGAGAGGGCTGGAAATATTAAACGTAGAGCATGTGGCATGTAGTGTCTGATTAGTAAATGTTTGCTACTGTTACACCCACCCACTCCACTCCTACTATTATAACTACCATGAGCACTTCTACTATAATCAAGGCAGCATTTTATCCTCACAGTTTGACATCAGCAACGTTCCTAAAACAATGCCATGCACACCATTTATTTGAGTATTATTCAGAATCCCCCTGCAAAGCAACCAGGCTCCAAATAATAAACTTTGATCATGATGATGTCTATGAATTTATTACCTACTCTTGATAGTTATTTTTTTGTATCACTCAGTACCATATCTGTAGCATAAACTTGGAAGAAAGAAATTATGTTTTGTATTTTTTTGCAATCCATTAGTTTTTAGTATCTTGTAAATAGTAGATACTCAGCCAATATGTGGCAACTAGTTGTTGCAAAACAGAGTTTTGATAGTTTAGGAGAAGCATAGGTGACAGAAATTTTAGACATAATTTTAGCAATCTGGGATTAGAGAAGCTCTGCATTTTACTCTATACTACCTCCATATTGCTTCAAACTTAATTATATCCCAAAGCAGCTTATGTTTTGTTACTTGCCAAGTAGGCTAAATGTTAGGGTTCATGCAGCTATGGAAATGAGAGCAGGAATAAACAAACCACTAAAGAGAATCCCTTTTCCTTCACTGTTATATAAATATTTTTGCCAGGCTTTTGAACCTAGAGTATCAAGGGAGAAATCATCATGCTTTTAATCAAATTACTAACTCATATTTTTAAAGTAATACCCTCATGTGTGTCAGCAAAACATAACAATTCTTTTGAATTCAGTTAGTCAGGGGTTAAATTTTTAGCAACAGAAACTTTACAGCTGCTGTCAGAAATACAGTAATTACTTTGGTCAACATTCTCCAAGAAACTCCAGCTGTCTTATCAAGCGCGCTTTGTCAGAAAGACTCCTTTCCTGTTAAGGGGCACGAATTGCAGAATAACTACCACGGTGCCAGTGAAAGAGTTAGAATAAAAAATATTTCCAAAGCCATACTGTGGCTTTTATTTGGCTTGAATTTGACATTCTGTTCATATTTACTGTGCTTTTTATACAACCTTCCACCAAATTTTATGGACTGAAGAAAATGAGAAGCTGCAGATTTTTTTTTCTTTGAATTAAATCCATAGGAAATCATTGCTAACTATGGCCACCAATCTAAATCTCTACCCACCCAATGTAAACAAAAATGAAGATAGCAGTAACATATACCCGGGATGCTTTAAGGTTTTGTCACCTCAAATGCGATGATTCTCTCAACAGAAGCCTAGTTCTAGAGCTTGTCGGAAGTCAAGAATGGTTCATCTTCTCTGTAAATATTCAGGGAAATTCTCATTATTCATGGAGTTAGAGTCATTCAGAGGTGACTTTAGTTTATACAATTACTCATCCTGTCATTTCCCTTTTTCTCCTGTAAGGAAAGATTTAGCAAGGAAGAACCAGGGATCCATTAACTTATAGTCAGGTGACAAGAAAAGGATATATGAGGAAAGAAAAGTAAATGGGTAGTGTGAATGGAACTGATTAAAGTACAATTAGAGACCAAACCCCATACTGTAGCACTTAGTGGTGGAATGTTCCAGTAGAAAACTAGCACTGATCATTATTTCCATTTTATCTAGAACAAAATTCAAACTCCTTGCCCTGATTTACCTGCTATCATCAAGTCCCTGACTACTTTGTCAATTCTAAGTCATACTGCTCTACTTTGCATACTATGCTTTAGACACTCACACATTTTGAATCCTCACACTTAACCAAGCTTGTTCCTAATTTAGAGATTTTGCACTAGTTCCCTCTGCGTGTGCTGCTGCTGCTGCTAGGTCACTTCAGTCGTGTCCGACTCTGTGCAACCCCATAGACAGAAGTCCATCAGGCTCCCCGTCCCTGGGATTCTCCAGGCAAGAACACTGGAGTGGGCTGCCATTTCCTTCTCCAATGCATGAAAGTGAAAAGTGAAAGTGAAGTCGTTCAGTCCTGCCTGACTCGTAGCGACCCCATGGACCACAGCCCACCAGGCTCCTCCGCCCATGGGATTTTCCAGGCAAGAGTACTCGAGTGGGGTGCCATTCCCTTCTCCGCTGTATGTACTACCACCCCTTAATTTTATTTATATGGCTGGCTCTTGCCTGTCATTAAAATTGCAGCTCAAATGCCTCATCCTCCCAGAGGTCTCCTTTCCTCGCCATACATAAGGTAGTCACTCAATAGCCTTCTATCGGTTTTAATTATCTCAACACTTAACATTTCCTCCTGTTCTTACCCATTTTATTATCATCTTCCTCCATGTGAAGGTAAACTCCATAGATGCAAAGTTCTTGTTGGTTTTGTTCATTCCAGTGTCCTTGGAAATTACAAAGCTGACAGGTATATTATGGATTCTCAACTAAAATTTTTGAAGGAATAAATGAATTTAAGAACAAGAAGTTACCATGTTTGCCGGTGGGGGAGAGTAGGGGTAGAAATAGTTAGGGGGTTTGGGTTTGACATGTACACATCACTATATTTAAAATGAAAAACTAACAGGGGCCTACTGTATCACACAGGGAACTCTACAATATTCTGTAATAATTTAAGTGGGGAAACAATTTGAAAAAAATAGATATATATATTTGTATAACTGAATCACTTTGCTGCATACTGGAAACTAATACATTATTAATCAACTATACTCCCATATTAAAAAACGTTTAAAGAAGAAGTTACATTAGGGATTTTTAGTCAAGGTATTATTAAATTAAAACCCATAGATTATGTGTAAATAACTTTGTATGGGGTTTCCCAGGTGGCGCTAGTGGTAAAGAACCTGCCTGCCAGTGCAGGAGACATAAGAGACATGGGTTCGATCCCTGGGTTGGGAGGGTCCCCTGGAGAAGGGCATGGCAACCCACTCCAGTATTCTTGCCTGGATAATCCCATGGATAGAGGATCCTGGTGGGCTACAGTCCACAAGGTCACAAGGAGTTGGACATGATTGAAGCAATTTAGCACACATGTTCACACACATGCAAATTTGCATGAATAATATAGTACTTTTTTCCTGAAGAGAAGCCATGGATTTTAGCAGAAATTCAAAGTCTGACCCTCTGTCTCAAGTCTTAAGTTGAGTTCCCCAGAAGTGGTTCTGAGATGAGGATTCAGGTAGAAGTGATGCATTGGGAAATGTCTCCAAGAAAAACAGGTTGTGAAGTGAGAAGTGAGGCTGGGAATGTAAGAGGGCCAAGCAAGGGTTAGCTATCAAAGCATGTTCTACTAGGGGTACTGTTGGATTCATTTTATAGAGGAGCTCTGGAGATTGTATAATCTTCACTCAGAGCTGTGCTTATCAGTGCCTAAGAAGCAGGAACATTTATATTCTGCATCCCTAGTCATCAGCTCATGGCTTCCTGAGGCAGAGTTGGGGGTTATAGTTCTGACTTCCTCAGTTTGGAGATAAAGTTTTCTTAGGAAACCTGAAGGCAGTCTTCTAATGAAGAGAGGAAAGTTCCAGCTATTCAGAGTAAAAAAAGACTAGAACCTGATGTTCATGAAAGTGGTAAAGAGTTTATAGAGGTATAGGTGGAACACTGACAGTGTCTGCTATACCTCCTTTGAAAGAAAAAAATGCTTAAGAATTATCAATCTAGTCTAATTTCCTTCATTTAAAATTAGGCCTCCTGAGGTAAGGTTCTTTTCCAACAGTTATGTAATTAATTGGTGAAATTTATTTGGATCAGATCCAAGGTCTTCCAGTCAGCTAATTCACCAACTATTAATTTTTCAAATTTCAAATTAAGATGCTTTTTAAAAAATATATCTCTGTACAAAAAAAAAAGATATGGAGAATACAAAGATGAATAAATTACTGCTCCTGTTCTTAGTGATTTTATAGCCTAGCAGGACATAAAAGATGCATATAAACAAGCAAAATTATAAATTATTATATAAGAGAGAATACATTCTTAGGGAAACTCAAAACAGTAATCACTTTCAGTTTAGGGACATGGGAAAGATCATGTTGACACTGAGGCATTTGATGTTGGTGTATCATTCTTCTTACAAGAAAATACACTCATTCAAAGATATTTACATGAGCATCTACTATATTATAGATACGGGAGGACTGGGAATAAGGTGGTGAATGAAAAAGGCAAAGTATTTATTCTTATAGAATTTACATTCTAATTTGGTAAGATAATAACCAGGAAGAGTAACAAATATCAAAGAGTGATAAGTATTATACAATAAAGGCTATGAAAGAAGAAAAGTTGAGGCTATCTTAGATGGAACGATTAGGGAAAGTCTCTGACATTTGAAATCTGAATTGAGACCAGAAAGATGAAAAGTGTCAGAACCAAGGAGAAAAACATTTAGGAGAAAAGAAAACCCAGCAAAATGAAGGGCAAAACCCTGGGGCATGGAAAAAAGTTTGTAATACTTTAAGAAATTAACAAAGAGTGATTGTGAACTTTAGAATCAAAGGATAACCTAGCTTGAGCTTAGTTTAGAGAGACTGGCAGAATTTTGTAGACCAGACTAAGGAATTTGCATTTTAAGAGCAGTGGGTTAAACATGACATTGCTTTTTGTTTCAAACTTATAGTACTATTTTTACCAGCTATAAAACTTGGAATCTGAAATTAAAAATATTTACATTCTCAAAAAGGAAGGAGTTGGGTATAAATCTAAGAAAATATCCACAAGATCTGTAGGAAGAAAACTAAAATTATACTGATGAAAGAAGATCTCAATAAGTGGAAATGTATGTTCATAGATTGGAAGACTCAGTGTTGTCAAGATGTTAGTTCTTTCCAACTTGATATATAGATTAAACCCTCTCCCAATCTAAATTCTATCAAGCTATTTTGCAGATATTGACAACTGATTCTAAAATTTATACATAGATACAAAGGATGTGGAATAGCTAACTGAAGAAGCAAATTTGGAGGAATAAACTACTCTACTTCTAAATTTAGCTGACAGGTATATTATGGATTCTCAACTAAAATTTTTGAAGGAATAAATGAATTTAAGAACAAGAAGTTACCATGTTTGCCGGTGGGGGAGAGTAGGGGTAGAAATAGTTAGGGGGTTTGGGTTTGACATGTACACATCACTATATTTAAAATGAAAAACTAACAGGGGCCTACTGTATCACACAGGGAACTCTACAATATTCTGTAATAATTTAAGTGGGGAAACAATTTGAAAAAAATAGATATATATATTTGTATAACTGAATCACTTTGCTGCATACTGGAAACTAATACATTATTAATCAACTATACTCCCATATTAAAAAACGTTTAAAGAAGAAGTTACATTAGGGATTTTTAGTCAAGGTATTATTAAATTAAAACCCATAGATTATGTGTAAATAACTTTGTATGGGGTTTCCCAGGTGGCGCTAGTGGTAAAGAACCTGCCTGCCAGTGCAGGAGACATAAGAGACATGGGTTCGATCCCTGGGTTGGGAGGGTCCCCTGGAGAAGGGCATGGCAACCCACTCCAGTATTCTTGCCTGGATAATCCCATGGATAGAGGATCCTGGTGGGCTACAGTCCACAAGGTCACAAGGAGTTGGACATGATTGAAGCAATTTAGCACACATGTTCACACACATGCAAATTTGCATGAATAATATAGTACTTTTTTCCTGAAGAGAAGCCATGGATTTTA
Organism: Cephalophus harveyi; assembly: GCA_006410635.1. Classification (NCBI taxonomy): domain Eukaryota; kingdom Metazoa; phylum Chordata; class Mammalia; order Artiodactyla; family Bovidae; genus Cephalophus; species Cephalophus harveyi. The sequence goes on along the minus strand of SJYT01025130.1, from coordinate 29,071 downwards.
GCAGAAATTCAAAGTCTGACCCTCTGTCTCAAGTCTTAAGTTGAGTTCCCCAGAAGTGGTTCTGAGATGAGGATTCAGGTAGAAGTGATGCATTGGGAAATGTCTCCAAGAAAAACAGGTTGTGAAGTGAGAAGTGAGGCTGGGAATGTAAGAGGGCCAAGCAAGGGTTAGCTATCAAAGCATGTTCTACTAGGGGTACTGTTGGATTCATTTTATAGAGGAGCTCTGGAGATTGTATAATCTTCACTCAGAGCTGTGCTTATCAGTGCCTAAGAAGCAGGAACATTTATATTCTGCATCCCTAGTCATCAGCTCATGGCTTCCTGAGGCAGAGTTGGGGGTTATAGTTCTGACTTCCTCAGTTTGGAGATAAAGTTTTCTTAGGAAACCTGAAGGCAGTCTTCTAATGAAGAGAGGAAAGTTCCAGCTATTCAGAGTAAAAAAAGACTAGAACCTGATGTTCATGAAAGTGGTAAAGAGTTTATAGAGGTATAGGTGGAACACTGACAGTGTCTGCTATACCTCCTTTGAAAGAAAAAAATGCTTAAGAATTATCAATCTAGTCTAATTTCCTTCATTTAAAATTAGGCCTCCTGAGGTAAGGTTCTTTTCCAACAGTTATGTAATTAATTGGTGAAATTTATTTGGATCAGATCCAAGGTCTTCCAGTCAGCTAATTCACCAACTATTAATTTTTCAAATTTCAAATTAAGATGCTTTTTAAAAAATATATCTCTGTACAAAAAAAAAAGATATGGAGAATACAAAGATGAATAAATTACTGCTCCTGTTCTTAGTGATTTTATAGCCTAGCAGGACATAAAAGATGCATATAAACAAGCAAAATTATAAATTATTATATAAGAGAGAATACATTCTTAGGGAAACTCAAAACAGTAATCACTTTCAGTTTAGGGACATGGGAAAGATCATGTTGACACTGAGGCATTTGATGTTGGTGTATCATTCTTCTTACAAGAAAATACACTCATTCAAAGATATTTACATGAGCATCTACTATATTATAGATACGGGAGGACTGGGAATAAGGTGGTGAATGAAAAAGGCAAAGTATTTATTCTTATAGAATTTACATTCTAATTTGGTAAGATAATAACCAGGAAGAGTAACAAATATCAAAGAGTGATAAGTATTATACAATAAAGGCTATGAAAGAAGAAAAGTTGAGGCTATCTTAGATGGAACGATCAGGGAAAGTCTCTGACATTTGAAATCTGAATTGAGACCAGAAAGATGAAAAGTGTCAGAACCAAGGAGAAAAACATTTAGGAGAAAAGAAAACCCAGCAAAATGAAGGGCAAAACCCTGGGGCATGGAAAAAAGTTTGTAATACTTTAAGAAATTAACAAAGAGTGATTGTGAACTTTAGAATCAAAGGATAACCTAGCTTGAGCTTAGTTTAGAGAGACTGGCAGAATTTTGTAGACCAGACTAAGGAATTTGCATTTTAAGAGCAGTGGGTTAAACATGACATTGCTTTTTGTTTCAAACTTATAGTACTATTTTTACCAGCTATAAAACTTGGAATCTGAAATTAAAAATATTTACATTCTCAAAAAGGAAGGAGTTGGGTATAAATCTAAGAAAATATCCACAAGATCTGTAGGAAGAAAACTAAAATTATACTGATGAAAGAAGATCTCAATAAGTGGAAATGTATGTTCATAGATTGGAAGACTCAGTGTTGTCAAGATGTTAGTTCTTTCCAACTTGATATATAGATTAAACCCTCTCCCAATCTAAATTCTATCAAGCTATTTTGCAGATATTGACAACTGATTCTAAAATTTATACATAGATACAAAGGATGTGGAATAGCTAACTGAAGAAGCAAATTTGGAGGAATAAACTACTCTACTTCTAAATTAACTATGAAGCTACAGTAAACACAGCACCTTATTTTGGTGTAAAGAGTAGCCATACAGATCAATGTGACAAAAAAAAAAAAAAAAAGCTTAGGAAAATACCCACACAAACTGAGCTATTTTTAACAAATGCACAAGACAATTCAATGAAGAAAGGATATTCTTTTCAAGGAATAGTGCTGGAAAGATGGTTATTTCAGCAGTGGAGCTGATAAAAATTTTTTTGGAAGTCCAAATAAAAATATGAGCCTAAACACAACATTATAAAGCAACTAAACTCCAATAAAAATTAACTTAAAAATATAAGCCTAATCACAGATATTATACCTTAAATGTATAATGAATTTATAATGATGAATGAATTACAAAAATGAATTTATAATAGATCATATATAAAAATGTAAAATGAACAACAATAAAAAGCATAGACAAAAACACAGGAGAACATCTATGTGACATTGAGTTTGGGGATGACCTTTTAGATACAACACTAAAAATGTATTCAGGAAAGAAAAAAAGATGGTAGGTTAAACTTTATTAAAATATTTTAATCTGTGAAAAGACATAGATGAGCTTATAGGAATCCTTAGTTTCTAATACTATTCTTCAAATAAAAGAAGCCAAGACTCTTTGAAGAAAAGCATGATTCTCTGGGGTACTTAGGGACTGGGGTACATATATACACGATGAGCCCCGAGCATACTATGATGCCAGAAAGTAAGGAAGCACTCAAAACAAAACAAAACGGAACAGAATAAAACGGCGTATAGTACAGCAAGGACGCAGAAGCCAGCTGGAAGAACTCCCAATTGACAAAGCTACCTGGAGACGCCCATGGAGGGAGGAGCCTGATAGGCTACAGTCCACGGGGTCACAAAGAGTCAGACACGACTGAGCGACTTCAGAGCAGTTTGAGGAGCAAAATAAATAATAGAGTATTGGGTTATAGCATAAAGTATAAAGTAAATGAGTCCATATTTATATATAAGTGATTTAATAAATAAATGGAGAAGAGCAAAATTTCCTCTGCAGAAAAATTCCAAATAACTTTTGTAGAAACTCACCTAAAGGTGGGGAAGTGAGCATTACTCTCTACCTCATAAGTGTGAGCTGTGTACATGACTTCTTTCCAAAGTGTCTTATGGAAAGGAGGAAAAGAATAAGTTAGATTATAGGAGAAAGCTGACAAGCACCACCTCAACCAAATGATCACATTTTATATCCATGGTGATGTCATGTTGGTAGCATGAACTCTTCCTGTGATGGAATGGAATGGCACCTTATCTCTGTAGCAATTTTCCCAAAACCCCATAACTCCATTTTAGTCATCAAAGAAGAGACCCCAATTCAGAGATATTCTAATAAAAATATTCCCCTCTACTACTCTTGAAAACTCTCAAACCCATTAAAAACAGGGACAAGTCTGAAAACTGTCACAGTCTAAAGAGACCTAAGGAAACATAGCAAGTGAATGCATTATGGCATTCTGGATGGAGTCCTGGAATACAGAGACAACATTAAGTAAAATCTAAGAATATCTCAATAAAGCATGAACTTTAGGTAATAATAAGTATCAACATTGGTTTATTATTGTGCCAAAGAGAACACAAAAATGTTAAGATTTTAATAACAGTGTAAGTTGGGGTTGGGGTATATAGAAACTCATTTTACTATTTTCAAATTTTTCTGTAAATATAAGACTATTCTAAAACAAAATTTTCAGTGAAAAATTACTGTGATGTAATAAAAAAAATGGGAAATAACTCAAGAGCCCATTAGCAGTAAAATAGATAAATAAATTCAGGTCTATGCTTACAATGGACTATTAAACTGCACTAAAAATAACACACTTCTCATGTATGCAACAACATGGACGCTTTTCAAAAATACTATGGTGAAGAAAGAAGCCAGAATCAAGAGTACATAGTGCATGGTTTAATTTATATAAGAGTACATGTGGAAGAAATCAAAATATTGGTTTCCTTTGAGGGATGCAGATTGGAAGAGGGCAAGAGAAATTTTTGGAGTTCTGAAAAGATTCTATATCGCAGTTTTGGTAATAGTTACATGAAGTATATATTTATCAAATTCATTGAATTGTATTTTTACTATCTGTGCCTTTCGTGGCATGTAAATTTTACTTCAAACCACCTACATGATGATTTTAAAAATACTTGGCCATTGTGGGGAGAACGAATTTTAGTAAGTTAGAGTAGTATCAAGGAAATCATTTAGGAGTCTACTGTGGAATTCTGGAGAAAAAAATAAGTGATAGATGAGAGAAACAGATGAATTTGGGATATATTTTAGAGCTGGAAGCACCAAGGACATACTGTTTTATGAAGTGTGGACAACTAGAAATTCTTATGGAGTGAGCCTTGTATTTAATCAGCAGAGCCAGATATGAATTTCAGCTCTGCTACTTCTCAGCTGAGTGATCACACATAAATAGCTTCATGTATTTGGGTCTTTAATATCTCATCTTTGAAGTGAGCTAATTGGAATTGTCTTACCTAGGTTTCAGTTTCCAGAAACAATCAAGTGAGGTAATTTGTATATAAGCAGTTTACAAATTATAGTGTATTATAGATATTTTAGTTATTAAATACACTGCATAATAAATGTGGCAGTACTGGAAAATGTATCATCGGTACTTTAATCATCAACCATGAGCAATAAAATACCCTAGCTTAATAAACAGCTCTACCTCTCTAGGTGAATAGCACAAATAAGAATCTCAAATTTAGACTTTAAGAATCCCAAACTACTGGTTAGAAGACAAAGCTTAGATACCTGGTAAGAGGTCAAGGTTGCAGTTCTGAGAAAACAGAGCTGTGTAGTTTGTTACAAGAGTCTTTAAAATTCCATACACAGTTCTTCGTGCAACACAGTGGCACCTCAAGCTCAGTATAGTTTGCATCTGTTTGCAAATAAGCACAGAGATGCATTGTTATATCTTCAAAACAACTTAGCTGGGGCTATGCCACTCTGACTCTGTACTCAGAACTCTCATGATAAGTCCAAGATGACAGCCAATCAAATGGTACGCTACTAAGGTTTCCTAGGCAACTGACACACAGCTAAAGAAACAAATTGCACATAGTTGAGAAGAAAAATATTGCAGCAATTTCACCTTACTGATATTTTTCTTTATATATATATATATGGACCAATTTTGGAAAAACAGAGCAGAGCATGAGAGCCAGAAGAGCAATGAGAAAAAGGACCAGAACTCCCTTGTTGTTTGAACCTACAAATACTATTGTCTTCTGAAATACAGTTGTAGGTGATAATATTGAAAATAGTGATGTGATTTCAAATATTTTCTTGACTTCCTGGAAAAGATTTTGGGGACAGCATTCTTATTCTGTCTTCATTCTAACCTGAGACTTGGATATTGTTTTTGTATAAAGATCCGATTGGATGGGATAGGGAAACATATTTTTGCTTCTTAACTTGCAGGATATAGAACATACTCAAAACATAGTAGGCTCTCAATAAATATGATTGCATCAATAAAGAAACAGCAAGGAACTTTCTGATTCTCTAATGTCCTTGTTCTATACTCAACTCAAGGAACACTCAAGATCAGCTCAGTGGAGGATGAGCAAGCACTGGATTTAGAAGGCAAAGGAACAGTAGTCTTTGGCCACTTCCTCTTTTCAGATTTGCCTTCTCTTTCTGCATATCTATTGAGAAGACAATGGCAACCCACTCCAGTACTCTTGCCTGGAGAATCCCATGGATGGAGAAGCCTGGTAGGATGCAGTCCATGGGGTCGCTAAGAGTCGGGCACGACTGAGTGACTTCATCACTGCAGATGGTGAATTGCAGCCATGAAATTAAAAGACACTTACTCCTTGGAAGAAAAGTTATGACCAACCCAGATAGCATATTCAAAAGCAGAGACATTACTTTGCCAACTAAGGTCCATCTAGTCAAGACTATGGTTTTTCCTATGGTCATGTATGGATGTGAGAGTTGGACTGTGAAGAAGGCTGAGTGCTGAAGAATTGATGCTTTTGAACTGTGGTGTTGGAAAAGACTCTTGAGAGTCCCTTGGACTGCACGGGGATCCAACCAGTCCATTCTGAAGGAGATCAGCCCTGGGATTTCTTTGGAAGGAATGATGCTAAAGCTGAAACTCCAGTACTTTGGCCACCTCATGTGAAGAGTTGACTCATTGGAAAAGACTCTGATGCTGGGAGGGATTGGGGGCAGGAGGAGAAGGGGACGACTGAGGATGAGATGGCTGGATGGCATCACGGACTCGATGGACGTGAGTCTGAGTGAACTCCGGGAGATGGTGATGGACAGGGAGGCCTGGCGTGCTGCGATTCATGGGGTCGCAAAGAGTC
>SJYT01025130.1:9301-20804 GCA_006410635.1 Cephalophus harveyi | reverse complement strand
TCAGATCTAGGCCCTTAAATCTATTCCTCACTTCCACTGTATAATCATAAGGGATTTGATTTAGGTCATACCTGAATGGTCTAGCAGTTTTCCCTACTTTCTTCAATTTGAGTCTGAATTTGGTAATAAGGAGTTCATGATCTGAGCCACAGTCAGCTCCTGGTCTTGTTTTTGTTGACTGTATAGAGCTTCTCCATCTTTGGCTGCATAGAATATAATCAATCTGATTTCGGTGTTGACCATCTGGTCATGTCCACGTGTAGAGTCTTCTCTTGTGTTGTTGGAAGAGGGTGTTTGCTATGACCATTGCATTTTCTTGGCAAAACTCTATTAGTCTTTGCCCTGCTTCATTCCACATTCCAAGGCCAAATTTGCCTGTTACTCCAGGTGTTTCTTGACTTCCTACTTTAGCATTCCAGTCCCCTATAATGAAAAGGACATCTTTTTTGGGTGTGAGTTCTAAAAGGTCTTGTAGGTCTTCATAAAACCATTCAACTTCAGCTTCTTCAGCATTACTGGTTGGGGCATAGACTTGGATAACTGTGATATTGAATGGTTTTCCTTGGAGACGAACAGAGAACATTCTGTCATTTTTGAGATTGCATCCAAGTACTGCATTTCGGACTCTTTTGTTGACCATGATGGCTACTCCATTTCTTGAATTCCAAGGAAGGGTAATGTTTGCTGAAGGTCATGTCTACTTAGTGGGAGAACTTCTGAGTTTCTTCTGTCTTCCTACTGTATCACAGAAGGAATTAATGGACTGTCCGATGATGAACCTCAGGGTAGTTCCTTTCAAAGGAAACACCTGTATTCTTAACCTTCTAGAGAGCAGAATCTAGACCACTAAGAGTAAATGTTTGCAGAGTAATGATAATAAAAAAGTAATGCTATTAAAATAAATTCATACCTAGGCTTTTAAATCATACTGCATTTCCAGATGGTATGTTTTTCCATTTTTGAAAATTTTCCGTGTACATCTATGTGGAAAAAATTGCACAGAGTGATCTATAGTGGAATGCTATCAGAGATCTCTGAGTGTTAGAATTTTATGCATCTCATGGCTTTCTAGGTGGCTCAGGGTAAAGAATCCTCCTGCCAATGCAGGAGATGCAATTTTGATCCCTGGGTCAGGAAGATCCCCTGGAAGAGGAAATGGCAATCCACTCCAGGATTCTTGCCTGGGAAATCCCATGGACAGAGGACCCTGGTGGACTACAGTCCACAGGGTCAAAAAGAGTCAGACATGACTAAGCACGAGCACACAGTCCACAGTTATTGAACAATGAGAGTTATTCCATGACCATTCTAGCTAACATACTCATCATTAGGATGAAGACAAGTACACAAATACACAGTGTTTGACATAAAGATATTAGAGTTTGTGTATAAATATAATGCTTGGAATATGGTAGATATTTAACACATTTTTGTTAATTTTTTTAAAAAAATTATGTTTTAAGTTTTTTTTTTTTTTTTCCTGATGTGGACCATTTTTATTGTCTTCATTGAATTTGTTACACATATTGTTTCTGTTTTATGGTGTATCGGGGGCTAGGGTGGTTTGCCTCTGAGACTTGTAGGATCTTAGCTCCCTGACCAAGGATCAAACCTGCATTTCCTGCATCGGAAAGTGAAGTCATAATCACTGGGCCACCAAAGAGGTCCAGTTTTGAATGCATTATTTATAACTTATGGATATATAACCATACTAGCAGTAGAACTCTTTTGACTACTTGATAAATTGTTACATAGTTTAGATAATTTGTAATGGACTAATTCAGATTTCTGTCTATATGATGAAAGCATTAATTCTAAGTTTTCCCCTTCTAATTGGAGTTTATACTTTATAATGAAATGGATTATGCTATCTAGAATTGTGTTGCTTCCAGAGTTTGGGTTTAATGAAACTCTCAAATCTTTTATATGGCTTCAGGCATACATCTGAAGATATCCCAAGCTGAATTATTTGAAAAAGAAAGCAGGGCTGCATACAAAAAGAAAGGCAGTCTTGCTTCTCTTAGAATGATACAGTTCACCAAAGAAAAATCAATGAAGTCATTACATCCTTGATTATTGTTTTAAAACTGTCAAAATATTCACTTCCACATATCCTCTGTCTTATCCTGCTTGTGGATAGTCAAAGATACATGGGAGGAAAAAATGACAGAAAAAAAAAATCGTGCACAATACAGCTATTCTGTGAGATGGTTCTCTCAGGTGGTTAATCACTGGGATTAATTAGCAGCAGATACTGTGAGAACCTGATTTTTTCCTTGATTCTTAGTGTTACATCACCAGGTATTTTCTAAAATCAGGCTAAACTCGTCCATAAATTAAGTCTTGAAGCTTGCCCCTGAGGGAAGAAGACTCACAGGTGTCCATCCCGACAGTGGGAGTCATGCTCTGAATGCAGAGCAAAGCAGTGACTCGAAAATACATTTGTTCCCACCCACGCCTTCTCCCACTGACAAATGCTGCGGCTCTCCAGGCCAGAATTCTACTTCAACAAATAGACTTACAAAAATAAAATGGAAAAGAAAGAAGGTGGTGGCGGTGAGGGGAGGGGGGGGAGAAGAAAAGCCTGTCGGAGATGGAACACCTGCAGAAAATTGAATATTTAATTGTGCCCAAGCCCCCAAAATAGTACTTTCAAGAGCACCTGAGAGTTACTGTCTCAAAACCAGTGTATGTGTCTAAAGAGGCCCATAGTTAGACACATCTGGTCATGGGTCTAATGGGCTATAAAATACGAAGAGGCTTGCTGTAACTGATTATCACAACCATTCTTTCATAACTCCTGATTCTCAGTCAGTTAAGAATGCTACCTATTTGCAGCCACCTCAGTCTGGAGCACCATATCAAGAAGCATGTCTAGCATTTCATACATAACCACCCAGGTACCTGAGTTGGCATTCAGCATCCTCATTCGTTTTCTAATGCACATTTTTGGGCCTGTGCTGGAACCATGTGGAGAAGGCATGGCAACCCACTCCAGTACTCTTGCCTGGAAAATCTCATGGACAGAGGAGCCTATTAGGCTGCAGTCCATGGGGTCGCTAAGAGTCAGACACAACTGAACGACTTCACTTTCACTTTTCACTTTCATGCATTGGAGAAGGAAATGGCAATCCACTCCAGGGTTCTTGCCTGGAGAATCCCAGGGATGGCGGAGCTGGTGGGCTGCCATCTCTGGGGTGCACAGAGTCGGACATGACTGACGTGACTTAGCAGCAGCAGCAGCAGCAGCAGCTGGAACCATGTAGAGGGGCCAGGGGAATGAGGGGATGGGATTAGCCACTGCCAAATAAATATGACCCATTCTTCTTTTGTGGGCATTATGGTTTCATTAATTCAATATTATATATAGTATGATTTACACATTTGTGATTTTGTACAGAATACTTTTACATTTGACATAAAAAATCCTTATCTAATTCTTATATTTTTTCTTATATAATCTGAATAATTGGCACCAGGTTTCAGAAGAATGCACAACTGTAAAAATAAATGTAAATTAAAGAGGTAATGTGCAAACCATCTAACTAAAAAAGATATTGCCAGTTGGGTGTAGTACATGCCCAGGAACTATGCTAGTCACTCCACAAATGCCTTTGTTTTTTATTTTTTTCCCTCTGACTTGCTATCTGTAATTGTCATCAGGATTAGAAGCTGGGATATTTTTGGGATCACAGAAAGTCAACCTGAATCACAGTCTCCAAGCAGAATGGAAGAACAGTCAGAGGGCTTCTAGGGAAAGAACCGCAAAGTCATTTTAAAAGCAGGACCTATTTGCAAGTTTTATCCCTTCTTTGAAGCATCAGAAATGATAGCTCTGGGCTATCTCTCAATAAAAAATAGATTCAATGCATATCACACAGGGACTTCTTAAGAGCTCAAACTGCTCTTTGCAATATCATATAATATTTTCACAGTCACAATATTTCTCAATGAGATTATTTGAAAACAAATATTTAAGGGAGAGAGAAATTATTATCTGTTATTATAAAATAACCTAAACACTCAAGTATCTGATTCTCCAGCTTTCTGCTTCACTGGTCAAAGCATTTTAAGTGTAGATGATAGAAATCTCAAAATTACTTCTGTGTGTAAACACAAGATAACTGGAATAAGAGTAAGTCCATCATAACAAAATATTATTGACTTCACATATTGTGATAAGAATTTCATATTATATAATTTTATAACAACTTGCTTGTGACAATGATTATATTTCCAGTTCTCCTCCAAGTATCTCCTTCAAATATTTCCAGTTGACCTCCAAGGTCTATGAGAAGATTACACTACTCTGCCCCCTTGAAGTTGAGTGAGGTCATGTGATTTTCTTTGGTTGGTGAAATGTATGCAGTTATAGGCAAGTCAGTAAATAATTACCTGCTCTCACTTTCTCTCTGCCTTAGGTATCAACAAAATTTTATGAGGCTGCTATTCTATTAACAAAGTTCCAGAGTGAGAAGTAGGGGAGAGCTCCTCAAATGACCCACAGAAGACAGACAGCATGAATGAATGCGAGAAACAAAGCTTTGTTGCATAGGTCACTAAAATTTTGAAACTGTTTATCACTTGTCCTAGCCTATCCTAATTAATAGGGTATCAAGTACATATTATCTGCATTTTACTCATAAATAAAGACTCACATGAATGTTCTAACTTGTTCAAGGTCAAGGTGTTAATAAAAGACAGAACTGTAATGTGAATAGTTCTTTCTGAATTTAGAGCCCAACTCTTTACCAGCGAACTTATTTCATGGACTTGAATTAGTGCGTGCAATACATTTACTTTTATGTGAACTTCCTTAGACTTAGTGGTTCTATAAAATACTTGTTTGTGATACTGTTTCTTCAGAATATCTTTTGAAAGCTAAACCAAGATAGTAAAAATACCTTCTATGGCTCTTTATGATTTACAAAGCATTTTCACAAAATGGTAACATTATATCATCACAATAAACCTGTGACTTAGAAAGGCAGGTATTAACTTGTTATTCTAGGTGAAGAAAATCACGACAAAGGAAAGTTGATAGTTGACATGCTCAAGGTCAAACAGCTGGGCAATGACTAATTCTGGGACAAGAGTCTCAGAGTCATGAATTATTCTCTAATGACAACAGCAGGAGGGAGGTCTGAAGAGGTAGTGATCATTCCTGGCACAGTAGAGAGAAGCCTGTTGTTAAACTCAGCTCTGCAAACAATTTGCAATTTTATTTTGTAATCAGGATCATTGATAACATTTTCAAATCATTCTTCACTGCAATCAGTTCTAAAAATAGAAGTGATTAGCGTTGCCATAAAAATAGTAGAACAATTCAGGCTTAGATTGCAAGATGATCACATTTAAAAAAGTAACTCAAACCAAGTCCTAGACCCAAAAGAAAATACTTTAATAGAGTTTATTTCTGATCCTTAAGCATCACTTTCCAAACGAGAGTTTATCAAAAAGAAACAAAATTGTCAAGAAAAATTACAGGATCTATGTGTAAAAGCAAACATATTCTATATTTGAGAAATTATATTTTTGACAGTATAAACTGTTTTTATGTGAACAAATTTGGATTTCTTTCAATTTAAAAACAGCAATTTGCTTCTCATTGTTGATTACAAATATTAATTTCTAACTTAATGAAATTATTGATCACTACTTAAGGATATGCTTAATTTAATGTTTATTTTAATAATTCCACATTATTTTTTGATTGTATGGCTAGAAGTAAGCTTAAATCCTTCACTTACGAAAATGTGATACTTTTTAGAAAAAAATTCTAAAAGCACCACATGATCATAGGTAAATTTTAGCATGATAGTGCCTATTCTTTCTACAGACAGTTCACAAGTTCATTTCTGTAAATATTTAGAAGGGAAATGAAGGTGTCTGTCTTCCTTGTCAGAAAGAAATGAGCAATATTTTAACCAGAAAGAAATGAGCAAGAGAGACAGTTTCACTTGGGTAAGTTTGCACAGCAATTAGCTGAGCCAGGGAACTCAGAACTCCAAAGTATCAGTTCCTTGACATTGGGTCTCACTGCCTTAAAATGGTCAATAATCTATTAGTACACGTTGGCTTACCAGACCATCATGAATGTTATCAAGGTGTTCTGATAATGACAGAGGAAACAGGCCTATGTGAATATCTCACATAGACCATTCCTTTTGCATTACCAGTGGGATTTCAAACGTTATCTGAAACCACAATCAGACTGGCTCCAGAGAACAAAAACTCAGCTTCAAAGCACACATTTTGTAATTCTTTTGAACAAGGAAGTTTGTATTCACGTTTCAAGTGTCAGACACAATGCTAATTCTGATTTTAGCTCATCTCTGACGGAAGGATCATAACAATTCTGGAAAGTACTCTGAACTCAAACATGTCAAGACTTTCCTCATCATTTTTAGCTTTGCAAATGTCTTAGTATTCGGGACTTTGACTTTGCCCTTGACCTATTTTTAAATGATATTTTGATTCTTTGACTATATTATTAAATGTGTATATGTGTTTGAATCTATATAATCGCCATAGATAATCTATGTTCATAACTGCATCTATAGCTACAAATATAACTCATCCACGTCCATATATGCACATATATCTTTATTTAGACTATCTATAACTATAGAGTTTGTGCATGTGTGCTAATTGCTTCAGTTGTGTCCTTTTCTTTGCGACACTATGGACTGTAGCCCACCGGACTCCTCTGTTGAAGGGATTCTCCAGGCATGAATACTAGAGTGAGCTGCCATTTCCTTCCCCAGGGGATCTTCCTGACCCAGGGATAGAACCCATGTCTCTCACTTCTCCTGCACTGGCAGGTCGGTTATTTATCATTAGTACCACCTGAGAAGCCCTTAACTATAAAGCTATATGTTTATCTATATAGAGGGATAAATGTACACAAATCTGGATCTATATAGACATATCTATAGCTTCCCTGGTGGCTCAGAGGTTAAAGCATCTGCCTGCAACGCAGGAGACCTGGGTTCGATCCCTGAGTCGGGAAGATCCCTGGAGAAGGAAATGGCAACCCACTCCAGTATTCTTGCCTGGAGAATCCCATGGATAGAGGAGCCTGGTGGGCTACATTCCACGGGTCGCAAAGAGTCGGACACGACTGAGCGACTTCACTTCATAATTAAATCTATAGAAAATATAGATATAAATATGTACACACATACACATATTCAATTATAGAGGTGTAAAAGGACAAAGTATAAATATTTGAAAAACTGGAAATAAATATTTTTAATTAAATAATTTCTATCTGCTACTGCTGCTGCTGCTGCTGCTAAGTTGCTTCAGTTGTGCCCGACTCTGTGCGACCCCATAGATAGCAGCCCACCAGGCCCCTCTGTCCATGGGATTCTCCAGGCAAGAATGGAGTGGGTTGTCATTTCCTTCTCCTAATTTCCATCTATGAAAGCCTATCTCAAATACTAAATCCTTCCAAAAAGTCTCCCCTCCAAATCAGAAGCTGGAATCAAGATTGCCAGCCTGGAATCAACAGCCTCAGATATACAGATGACACCACTCTAATGACAGAAAGTGAAGAGGAATTAAAGAGCTTCTTGATGAGAGCAAAAGAGGAGAGTGAAAAAACTGCCTTAAAACTTAACATTCAAAAAACTAAGATCATGGCATCCGGTCCCATCACTTCATGGCAAATAGATGGGGAAACAGTGGAAACAGTGACTGACTTTATTTTCCTGGGCTCCAAAATCACTGCTGATGGTGACTGCAGCCATGAAATTAAAAGATACTCCTTGGAAGGAAAGCTATGACAAACCTAGATAGTGTATTAAAAAGCAGAGATGTCACTGTGCTAACAAAGGTCCATATAGTCAAAGCTATGGTTTTTCCAGTAGTCAGGTTTAGATGTGAAATTTGGACCATAAAGAAGCCTGAGTGTCAAAGAATTGATGCTTTCAAACTGTGGTGCTGGAGAAGACTCTTAAGAGACCCTTGGATAGTAAGGAGATCCAACCAGTCAATCCTAAAGGAAATCAACCCTGAGTATTCACTGGAAGGACTATGCTGAAGCTCCAATACTTTGGCCACCTGATACAAAGTGCCAATGCATTGGAAAAGACCCTGATGCTGGGAAAGATTGAAGGTAAAAGGAGAAGAGGGTAGCAGAAGATGAGATGGTTAGATAGCATCACCAACTCAATGAACCTGAATCTGAGCAAACTCCAGGAGATCCTGAAGGGTAGGGAAGCCTGGTATGCTGCAGTCCATGGGGTCTCAAGGAGTCAGATACGACTTAGCAACTGAACAACAACCATATGAAAATTGTTACTGCCTCCTTTGAACCCCTCGACAACATACTCTTATGAAAATTTCTCAATAATTCTTAGAATAATAAGAGTTTTCATATGTTGATGTGCCAGACACTATCTAATTAACCCAGTCTCCAACTCAAGCTTGAGAAATAGCTTTTATTCTCTTCATTTGAAGGTGGAAAAGTTGAGATAGAAAGATTGATATTCCCAGGCTTAAGTAACAAAGTGTAGAAGAGGAAGTTGAACTAAGATGTAACTGACTCCATGTGTGATTTAGTCTCCTTTACTTATTAATTTCAAAATATTTATTGAGCCTTGCTATGTGCAATAGTCCATATAAATTCCAACCATTTGGTGAACTATGAACTATACACATATGAGACAAACTCCAAGTTTACTAGCTAGGTTAAAATAATTGAGTAGAGATTTCAGAGTCTGGGGACGGTGTGTGGAGTTTGAATTCAGCAGATTAGCAGCCTGATAATACAATACAAAATAAATCCTCTTCATAAGAGCATAGTAAAATCCAGAGTCTCTATAACAAATGACTGACAATATTTGGGATATAACCCAAAGTATAATATACACACACATATATATGTATACATATATACAATCAATGGAGACTCACCCAAGATGACCCAGAATTTGGAATTAGCAAACATTTTCAAGTAGCTATTACAACTATAGATGTAAGGAAAAATAAGGTCATAAAGACTGAAAAGCTAGAAAATCTCACCAGAAAACTATGAACTATAAAAGAATCAAATGTAAATTTGAGGACTAAAAAATACAATGTCTAATGCAAAAAAATTTACTGGATACCTTTCATAGCCTATTTAAGCTGACAGGAGAAAGAACTGGTGACAGTAAGTCAATAGACATTTTTCAAATTGAAAAACAGAGGGGAAAAACATTGAAAAATGATGAGCATGGACTCAGAGATTTGTAGAGAAATATGGAGATGCCTCACATATATGTAAATTGGAGGCTTAGGGCTATAGAAGAGAGAAAATGGGACAGAAAAAAAAAATCCAAAATTTGCATAAAGGCAGAAGTTAAATTATTTAAAAGCTCATTAGCAAACCTCAAGAAAGACAAATAAAATGCAAACTTCATTTGACACATTGCTGTCAAATTACTGAAAAACAAAGATGAAGAGAAAAATCTCAAAGTACAGAGAAAATGATGCATTATATACAAGAGAACAATGAAAAATTATTGCTAAATTCTCATCAGAAACAATGGTGTTAAGAAGACAGAAGATAATTCATTTAAAGTTCTAAGACAAGAAAACTCTGTCACTCAGAAATTTATATTCAAGAAAAATATCACTCCAGAATGAAGGAGAAATAACAATATTTTAAAAAACATATTCATTAGCTGTAGACCTGCACAAAAAAATACTGAAGGAAGTTCTGGCTGAATACAAATAATCCTAGATGAGACTTGGATGTTCAGAAAAGAATGAAGATTACTCTGAATAGTAAATATGTACATAGAAAAACACTATATTTCTCCTAAGAGCTCAAAATCCAGATACTGTTTAAACTGAAAGTATAGTATTGTATTGTGGGCTGTATAACCAACGTAGACACAGTATAGAGAACAACTTACAGAAATGGGAAATAAAGTTATACGATTTGTGGATCTTTCATTTTACATAAACTTAGCACAATATTAACTCTAGTCAGAGTGTAGAATGTTTAAGATGTAAATTTCAATGTCTAGAGGAAACACTGAAGAACAATAATGAAAAGAGGAATAGCTAAAAAGCCAATAGAGAAATTGAGATAGAATTTTAGGAGGTATTCATATTAAAAGAAGGAAAAAAGAAGGGACAGGGGGAAAAAATAAAAGATGGGACATGCAGAAAATGAACAGAAAATGAATAGAAAATAGATTTAGGTTTGCCTAAATCCAACCATATCAATAATTACATTAAATGTTGACAGATTAAATATGCCCATTAAAGATATAGATTATCTGGCTAAATTTAAAAAAGAATACTGGACTTGTGTTTTCTATAAGAACTGCATATTGAATATGAAGACACAGGTCAGTTGAAAGTGGAGGAAAAAAAAAACGGAAGAAATAGACCTTGCAGACATTAATTACAAGACAGCTAGACTAGGTATATTACTAACAGATAAAGTAAACCACATTATAGTAGTGCATCACCATCCATGAAGCAAGAGCAGTTTCAATTATAAAAGGGTCAATTAGTTGGCAATACATAACAATCCTAATACTTATGCAGAGCATCAAAATAGGTGAAGCAAAATTTGACTGTATTAAAGGGAGAAGCAGATAAATACATTTAGAGATTTAACACTCCCTCAGTTCAGTTCAGTTCAGTTCAGTCGCTCAGTCGTGTCCGATTCTTTGCGACCCCATGAATCGCAGCACGCCAGGCCTCCCTGTCCATCACCATCTCCCGGAGTTCACCCAGACTCACGTTCATCAAGTCAGTGATGCCATCCAGCCATCTCATCCTCTGTCGTCCCCTTCTCCTCCTGCCCCCAATCCCTCCCAGCATCAAAGTCTTTTCCAATGAGTCAACTCTTTGCATGAGGTGGCTAAAGTACTGGAGTTTCAGCTTTCGCATCATTCCTTCCAAAGAAATCCCAGGGCTGATCTCCTTCAGAGACTGGTTGGATCTCCTTGCAGTCCAAGGGACTCTCAAGAGTCTTCTCCAACACCACAGTTCAAAAGCATCAATTCTTGGGCGCTCAGCCTTCTTCACAGTCCAACTCTCACATCTATACGTGACTACTGGAAAAACCATAGCCTTGACTAGACGGACCTTTGTTGGCAAAGTAATGTCTGCTTTTGAATATGCTGTCTAGGTTCGTCATAACTTTTCTTCCAAGGAGTAAGCATCTTTTAATTTCATGGCTGCAGTCACCATCTGCAGTGATTTTGAAGCCCAAAAATATAAATTCTGACACTGTTTCCACTGTTTCCCCGTCTATTTCCCATGAAGTGATGGGACTGGATGCCATGATCTTCATTTTCTGAATGTTGAGTTTTAAGCCAACTTTTTCGCTCTCCTCTTTCACTTTCATCAAGAGGCTTTTTAGTTCTTCTTCACTTTCTGCCATAAGGGTGGTGTCATCTGCATATCTGAGGTTATTGATATTTCTCCCGGCCATCTTGATTCCAGGTTGTATTTCTTCCAGTCCAGCGTTTCTCATGATGTACTCTGCATA